>PVJA010035219.1:0-21986 GCA_004027025.1 Myocastor coypus
TTTATTTATTTATTTATTTATTTATTTATTTATTTTTGCGTGGGACCAGGGCTCAAACTCACAACCTAGCACCTGCCGGGTAGGCACTTGTGCCACAGAGTTATCTCCCCAGCCCCCATTTCAGTAGTTTAAACATTTAAAGAATACTCATTTCTTTAATTCTCCTAATCTTTGCATTCTCCTTGTGTTAGCCTGCCATTCCGTAAGCATATGCTATAAACTGAAATAAAATTTAACTTTTTCTACCCAGGTGTGGTAGTGCACACCTGTAATAACAGCAATTTGCAGGCTGAGGCAGGAGGACCAAAAGGTCAAGCCCAGCTTTGATTATATTCAGCAGTTTATCAAAACTGTCTGGGCCAGCACACATGAGAGGCTGAGTGAGGCAGGAGGACCTTTGTGAGATCAATACCAGCCTGGGATAAACAGTGCGCTCAAGGTCAGCCTGAACTATAGCAAGATCCTGTCTCAAAAAGAAAAACAAACAAAAAAACTGCCTCAAAATACATTTTAAGGGGTGGTATTTAGCTCAGTGCAAAGGTCTTGCACTCAATCACCCATACCCCCCCCCCAAAAAAAAGACAATGATAAAAAAAAAAAAAATTCAAGGGCTGACCAGATAGCTCATAGGATTAAAGTGCCTCCTTATGCAGATGCTGGGACTGGGGTTCGATCCCCAGAATGCATGCCAGCCCCATCCCTGGTGCACACTGAGATGGTGACTGAGACTGGGTGTGGTGGCTCACACCTGTAATCCCAGTGCTTGCGAGGCTGAAAACAGGAGAATCACTCCAAGTCTGATCTAGGAGTGAGTCTCTGAACACCCTGTAGACCCTTCCTTAAAATAAAATGTAATAATAATAATAATAATAATAATAGAGCTGGGCATGGTAGCACATGCCTGTAATCCCAGCACCTGGGAGGCTGAGGCAGGAGGATCAGTTTGAGTTTGAAGCCAGCCTGGGCTACAAAAGTGAGCTCAAGGACAGCCTGAACTGCATAGTGAGACCCTATCTCAAAAAGACAAAAAAAAAAAATTAATAATAATAATAAATTTGCTGGGGACATCAGTCAACAGCCTAAGGACCTGCCTAGCAAGCACAAGATCCTGAGTTCAATCACCAGTACCCCTTCCCCCCAAAAAAACATACTGAGTAACACAATATCTGAATAACTACTTTGAAGATAACAAAATGCAATATAACAACCAGTGCTGGGACTACAGAGATAGCTCAGCCGTCTAAGCGCCTGCCTGGCAAGTTCAAGGACCCAGGTTCAATCTCCAGTAAAGCACGCCATGTCGGCCCTGCTCCAAGCCAGCTACTGAAATTGGGCATGGTGGTACATGCCTGTAATCCCAGCACTGGGGAGGCTGAGATAGGAGGATCATTATGAGTCTGACCAGCATAGTGAGACTCTATGCCAATTAAATAAAAAGTTAAACACACACACACACATACAAACAACTGTTGTGAATTTCCTATCATCTTATTTTGAAATTCTGTATTACTTTTATTTGCTTTAAGAGTTTTTTTTTTTGTTTTGTTTTGTTTTGTTTTTTTTGTGGGACCAGGGTTCGAACTCACGACCTTGCACTTGCCCAGCAGGCACTTGTGCCTCGGAGCTATCTCCCCAGCCCCTGCTTTAAGAGTTTTTTATTTATTTTTTTTAACAGCCACCACATCCAGTCTCAATCTCTGACTCATAGCGCCTACCCCTACCCCTATGGAGGATAAGGGGCTGGCATGGCAGGCCAGGGATTGAACTCTGGGTTGCTGAGCCTGCCTAAGCAGGCACTTTAGTCTGCTGAGCAAAAAATAAATACATAAATAAACAAATATATATATATAAAAAAAAAAAAATATATATATATATATATATATATATTTTATTTATTTATTTTGTCTTTTTGAGATAGGGTCTCACTATGCAGTTGAGGCTGGTCCTGAGCTCACTTTTGTAGCCCAGGCTGGTCTCAAACTCACACCAATCCTCCTGCCTCAGCCGCCCGAGTGCTGGGATTACAGGCGTGAGCCACCACGCCCGGCACTAAATATTTTTTAACTTTTAAAATTTTTTAGGAGTCTGGGCATAATGGCGCATACCTGAAATCCCAGTGGTGGGGAGGCTGAAAACAGGGGGACCGCTACCTGTGTCAGCTGTGTAGTGAGACCCTGTACAAAATATATTTTAAAAAAAAGATCAAGCCAGGGAGATAGCTCAGTGGAATAAGTGCTTGCCTAATAAGTGCAAGGTCCTGAGTTCAATCCTTGGAACTGAGAAAAACAAAAAAACAAAAACAAAAAAAAACTCTTAAGAAAAAAAGATCGGGGAGGGCATTGGGGCTTGGCCCAGAGGCCTCACACACACCAAACAAATGTCCAACAGTGGTGCTACTCCTCTTAAATTCTGTGATTGTAACTCACTGTCCCCAAAGCATTTAAAAGTAATGATTTCTTTTTCCCATTCTTGTTTCTGATGTGTCTTACA
The DNA here is from genome assembly GCA_004027025.1 of Myocastor coypus. NCBI lineage: Eukaryota > Metazoa > Chordata > Mammalia > Rodentia > Myocastoridae > Myocastor > Myocastor coypus. The sequence goes on from PVJA010035219.1 coordinate 2,491, forward strand.
TTAAGTTCTCATAGCAGTTTAAGTCTCCTGCTAGAATGTATTCTAGTCCATTGAATTTTTTACTGTTTATTTTAATTCAATGCCACATATTTTTCATGATCATGACATCATCTAAAACTTGAAAGAGTAACTCCTCACTGCTTTACTGAAAAAAAAAAAAAAAGAGCTCTCCGGAACACTTGTTTTTTTCTGGTTCTTTGGGCTTCAGAGCACAGCAGCCAGTTCGATCCCAGCACGTCGGTTGGTGCCAGCCAGCGATTGAGACTGGGCGCAGTGGCCAAAGCCTACAATCCCAGCACTCCGGAGGCTGAAAACAGGAGGATCACCAAGAGTCCGACCCATGCAGTGAGGCCCTGTAGACCCTGTCCTAAAAATACAACAATACAAAACAACAAAAAAAACACTCCACATAAACCTTTACTAACTGTCCAGGGATAAGGCTCCGAGTCTGGGAAGGACAAGGAGAGCTGGAAAGTGGAGGCCAGGGAAACAGCTCAGCAACCTAAGTGTCTGCCTGGCAAGCACAAGATCACGAGTTCAATCGTCAGTACCAAAAACGCTGCAGCATCACTGCCAGGGGCAGAGGCGAGGACTGGGGCTCATGGCCTGAGCTGTGCTGGGCTCAATTCTCAGCACACTGCCCTTATAAAACAAAGCACCTAAATGGGAGATGGTTTCAGTTTAGGAAGAGAGGAACACCCCCCTTCCCCCCCACCCACACCTGGCAGGCTACAGCAGTGCACTGCGAAGGAGCTCAGGAGAGAGAAGTTTCTTCTAGCTGAGGGCAAACCAGGACCCAGGGACAGACCTGGGAAGAACTGGCGCTGCTGGCCGGGAGAACAGCAGGGATAGGGGCTTCAAGGGCCACATAGCAAGGAGCCTGCGGGCCCCAAGGGTCAGGCTAACACCCTGGGCTCAAAAGCAGGAGCAGGGCTCAAAAGCAAGAGCAGAACCGCAGCAGACAAGGCCTCCGATGCTCAACTCAAAGCGTAGAACTTAAAGTTGTCCTTAGGGACGCCAAACCAGGTGGCCCTGGCAGCTCTGGAATGAGAGTGGGGGAAAGCTGAGGACAGAAGACACACCCCGTGAGCTGCGCCCCAAGCATGTAAGTCTTTACAGAACAGCGTGCACCAGTGTGTGCGGGTGGGCGCACTGCTTGATAGTGCTGCAGCAGCCCTGCTAGAGGGAGGAGGCATCTCTGTGGCCTGCCACAGAAAGATCTTTAGGAATATTATACAATAACAGCTTGTTATGGTTTATGTCTAGTTGTCCCTGCAAGACCTCATGCAATCATGAGGCGGGGACTTCTAGAGTTTGAGACTTGACTCATGATCCCTGGGATTATGTGTTTTAGCACTGATGGGATCATGGGTCTGAGTACTTCTGGGATTATGGTTGTGGCCTTAGGTGGAAAGGCTGAGGTGAGGTGGAGAACCTGAATGTAATACAAAGAGACAGAGATTCTCACTGTTGTTCTCTGCTCCCCTGGTTGGTCAGCTGCTTCTGTCACCATTGTGTTGCTGTTCTGCCACCATGAACTAGATGCTCTCTGCCCTGTTCCACTCAGCCTGTGAGCTAGCCGAATATGGGCTGAAACCTCCAGTAACTGTGAGCTAAATAAACCTTTCCCTCCTTCATTTTCAGTGTCAGGTATTTGTCCCAGCAACAAGGAAGAATAACCGAAACAAAGCTATTACTCACAGTGCTATAAAAGATGATCCCATATGAATAAAATATTTGTGTGCATGTACACAGTGAAGTACTGACGGCAGCTCCTGCCACAGTATGGGCTAGGGTGTGGCTTCAAGGTTCTCCTCTTCAAGGCTGGGAATCGAAGCCAGGACCCTGTGCTGCTGGGCAAGGCTAAGCCGCTGAGCCAGATGCCCAGCCCTGGTTGAAGTTTCCTTACTGGGCTGCGTAAAGCTCTTGAGTGGGCTTGGACTCACACACCAGGCTCCACAGCCACCAGCTCCCTTTTTCCTTCTGTGTGGGGTGAATGCTTCGCCCTGAGCATACACATTTACAGCTGAGGCTGTCAGCAGTGGTGAGGCTATGCGTCTGGGAGGCACTGCTCAGGCAGCAGGAAGCGGGCCATGGGCCACGAGCTCCCAGAGCCAACAGCCCGGGAGCAGGCACAGAGCTCCAGGAAGCTCCTCTCATGCATCCCATGTGCAGGTTCAACAGGAGTCTAAAGATAAAGGCAGGCTCAAAAGGATGGCTAGGAACTGAAGCATTTGGACAGCAAAGGGTGGGATTTTCTTTAGGATTGAAAATTATGTTCAGAAAAAAACAAAACCACAATTTCTTTCTTTTTTGTTGTTTTTGTTTTTGCGGGACCAGGGTTCAAACTCACAACCTTGCACTTGCCAGGCAGGCACTTGCGCTATGGAGCTATCTTCCGGGTCCCTAAAGCCACAATTTCTTTTAGACGCAACCAGGCGTTAGCACAGCATTGCCAGTAAGTAATGATGAAAGATGAAAGCAGTTAGGACACTGGACACTGAGGACTGCTTTCTGCTATTTGAGTCTTGTGATATTTGGGCTTCCTCTTTATTTATTTATTTATTTATTTATTGTCTTTTTGAGACAGGGTCTCGCTATGCAGTTGAGGCTGGTCCTGAGCTCACTTTTGTAGCCCAGGCTGGTCTCGAACTCGAACCAATCCTCCTGCCTCAGCCTCCCGAGTGCTGGGATTACAGGCGTGAGCCACCACGCCCGGCTCTTTTTTTTTTTTTTTTTAAATCAGAACCTTTATTTGTTTATTCACTCATTTTTATGGCTGGCTCAGCCCGCCCCGAGGGCAGAGCTGGCGCAGCATGTGGTGCCGGGGATCGAACCACGGTCCCTAAAGCTGCCCAAGCTTTCCCAAGCCGGGCCCTTCCTCTTCTTAATAAGAATGAAAACATGGGGCCCAGTGGGATGGCTCAGTGGTCTAGAGCACCTGCTTAAGAAAGCCTGAGAGCGGGGCTGGGGCGATAGCCCCGTGGCACAAGTGCCTGCCTGGCAAGTGCAACATCATGAATTCAAACCCCAGTCCCACAAACACACACACACACACACACACACACACACACACACACACACACACACACACACAAAAAAAAAGCCTGGGAGGCTTCAGGGACCCTGGTTCGATCCCCAGCATCACATGCTGTGCCAGCCCTGCCCTCAGGGTGGGCTGAGCTGGCCATAAAAATGAGTGAATAAACAAACAAAGGTTCTGAAACAAGAAAAAAAAAAAATAATGAAAACAGCAAGAATGTCATATTAGAAAGAAAGAAAGTCATATTATGTGTTAAGGAACGGTTTATACCCAGCAGGATGGATCAGCTATCTCAGCACATGCGATTCTCAATCCCTAAAAGGAGGCCATTACCATTCCCCTCTCCACTGTAGTTACTTGAGCTGCTGCCTCAGGTCACACAGCTGGTGAGAGTCATAAGTCCCCAAGCTTGTCCCTATTTACATCTCGTGGGCACTGAGAGGTGGGGGGAGGGGTGACACCACCCACACCCACATTCCTGCCTCAAGGTCCAGTGCACCAATGAATATACCCTACCCACTACCCTTCCAAGCCCCTGAGATGTCATGGACACCTGTGGCTATGGTCTGGCCAGGGGAACTGTGGTTATGGTTTTTCCTTACAGAAGCCCACAGCCTATCTCACTGCCTATCTCCCAAATCTCACCGAAGAGAAAGAAGCCCTCCCTGATTCTGAGGCTCACACCTCGGGTAGCACTTGGTGTTCCTCTTCCCTTGGTCAGAGGAGTGCAAAAATACTGCAGGACCCAAGGGTCCCTTGGATCCCGGGTCTGGAGCGCAGTGTCAGTGTAGCCAGGAAAGGATAGGGGTGGGAAAGCCCGCCTAGCAGAGGGTGCTTGTGGGTGAGGGACCACAGGTGGGCCTGGCTCTTGGGCACTGGGCAGCACAGGCAGAGGAGAACAGAGCAGAAGCTTGGGGCTGCTCCCAGGAAGCAGCGGCTCCACAGTCACCTCTTGGCAGAGAAGCCAGAGGTGAGGGCAGAACACAGAGGAACGGAAGCTTGGAAAGGGACACACTGTGGACACAGCCAAGCATGTGAGAGCTCTGTACTGAGGGGGCAGAGAGATACAGCCAAGGAGATACAGGTGGCACGGTCCTGCTCCAGGTTTCCCATGGGGCTGAAGTCATTTGAACCTGCACGTACCCCAGAGCTACAGTGGCTACCTTGTAGCCTCCCTCTGGCCTGCTTACTCAGAGCAGGGGAGCCATGGGGAGCTGCAGTGCCCAGCGTGAGTTCCAAGGTTGCATCCCCTCTTCAATGGTCCACCGTACCCCAATTTAGAGGACCCAGCCCTGGGACAGCGGCTCTTCTGCCTCTCCAAGGAGGGACCAGGAAGATGACATAAGCTCCAAGGTAGAACAGGCCTCAGTTTTCTCTGCTTCCAGTCTGTGTAGGCCCAGTAGCCACTGCAGGACTGTTGGCCAAGGGTCTGACAGTGACAGGTGACAGATGCTCCTGTACCCTCCTCCTCGGGAGGCCTCTGAGAAGGATGGGGGGGGGGCACCCTAAAGCCCCCATGAGGAGGTTTTCCAGTCTCCTGACATATGTGCACCAGTACTGCACTGCACAAAATGTCTGGTCTGGTATGGAAGAGCTAGGACTCCAAGGCCTCACATGAAAGCAAGTCTTGATCTGACCTCTGCCTAGTGCAGTCACTTTGAGCAAATCACCTCACTGCTCTCATCTTCTGACTTCCAAAGGATAAGAAAGTAGTGACATGCTAGGGGGCCTGCGTGAAGGGGTTAGCCGAACAGCCCCAGCCCCTCTGCAGGCGAGTTTTATCCTTTTCCCTGCTCTCATTAATGGCAGATGCAAATGAAGATTCTCAACACTTCTCAAATGAAGTTTGATTCTCAAACGAAGTTCACAACACTTCCACCTCATCTGTCTAAGCCCAGCACCAAGCAAACCTCAGACAACCAGAGCAGGGTCTCCTTCTCCCCAGTGCACCTCTCTGGAGGCAGAGCAGGTCTAGGCTCCCAGGGGCCTGCCCCTCCCAGAGGGCCTGAGGCTGGAGCCCTGTGCTGGGCAGAGACCGGAAGGAGGGCCCAGCCTTGACTCCCTGAGTGCTGGCTGAGTGGGCAAGGCTCTGGTCGGTGCTCAGCAGTTGCCTGATCCTCTCAGGAATACGGCCCTCCTTCTGGCAGGAGGAACTCTCCCAGGCTGAGCTCACTCTGACTGCCCGCACAACGCACAATGGGTGTCTCATTTCTGTACCTAGGATGCTTCTGCAGGGTTCCCACAAGCAGCCAGTGCACGGCTTCCCCAGTTTGGCCCCGGTGTCCTCTTCCACTCTCTTTCCTCCTCAGGGACACAGCCGGCTTCCACGTGTTCCACAGCCTGTCAGGCCCACAGGCCAGGTCTTCCACCTCCCTCTCCTCTGCTCCCCAAAGCCCAGCCTACCCAACCGCCTGAAGACTGCTGGGCTCCAGGCCTGCAGCTCTTTAGCTTCCACCCTCTGCCTCAGCTCTTCACTATCAGGATGTGGGATGTATGACCCCTTATCCTTCAGTCCATGCTCTGCAAAACAGACCAAGCGCTCATCTGCAATGTTCCACACAAAGCAGACCCGAGCAGGCACCCACCGAGGGGTCCAGCCTCCCCGTGGCAGGAAACGCTTCACATTTCCTTCTCCTTGAAGATCTATTTTCTCTCAGGAGGCATCCTATACCCTTCTCCACCTTCCCTCTTCCCCAAGCATCCATCTGAGTGCTCCGGAGTGTCTGACCCCAAAATACATTAACACAACAATAACAAAGGGGCTCCCTTCCAGGGAGCAGTCCCATTGTGGGTTACTCCAGGAGGAAAGAAGGCCCTGTAGCCCTGCCCCCACTTGCCCTCAAGGGATACTGCAGTGTCCTCTTGCTCTGAGTTCAGTGAGCTCTCCGCTGGTGGTCAGGAAGCCGCCCACCCCTAGCATGCTGGCTGGCTAGCTGGCTCACCCGCTGGCGGTTGACCGCCTACAATCCTTCCCTGGGGTCAGTAGGTTCCTCAGTGCTGGTTTCTTCCAGCTCTTCCTACCTCCTTTACTTAGGGTCCAAGCACCCTCCAAGGCAAGGGTTTAGCTTCAGTGAAGGGGACAAACGAAAGTTACGAGCATTGAGGCAAGAGTGCGCACTTGTGAACCAGGAAGGTCACAAGAAAGTAAGGCAGCACTGGCCTCCCTCAACTGGTTGGAGTGGGGCCCGGGAGATAGCTCAGTGGCACAAGTGCCTGCCTGGCAAGTGCAAGGTCCTGAGTTCAATCCCCTGTGCTGCAAAAAAACAAAATAAAACAAACAAACACAAAAATCAACTGCTTGGACAGAAATTCTCCCCTCGGGCATCCAGACTATGCTTTGTCAGGGGTGACCCTTGCACTGAGGCCTACATAGGACGCTACACACCCATGAACACAGCCCAACAGGACAGAGAAGGCGAGGCAGAGATCAAGAGGCAGGGTATCCCTACAGGCCTACGCATCCTCCCTAATGGGGCTCCCTCACCAACCACCAGCACCTCCAACTCCCTCTGTCAAAAGCTCCTGGGGACTTTGCTACACCCACTCCCAGGGTCTGGCCTTAAAAACATGGCCTCGCTGGAAAGGCCCTCCTCTCTTCCGGCCTTCTGCTCTGTCTGCCCTGTCCTTCATAGAGGAGACCCGTCAGTAGTGTAGGGAGCAGGGAGCAGGGACCGCTGCGTGTGGCCGCTTATCCAGCCGTCTATACCAGGTGAGGCTGAAATTCAAAAGCCCCCCCCCCCCACTTCCCGTAGGGAACGTGGGTCACCCGGCTCCAGGCTCCACCTTCCGCTCAGCAGATGTGACGCCCCGCCCATGACCTACCAAGCCACAGCTGGAGGGCCCACAGGGGCTCAAAGCTGCAGAAGCTGTCCCGCCGGTCCCTCCCTGGCCCCAGCCCCAGCCCCAGCCCCAGGCCCCACAGCTTGTACTCTCAAATTCTTGTGAGATCTGTCTGCACCCACACTTTGCTGTGACCCCTCGAAAAAGCAGCAGTAAGGGAAGGGCCCAGATCTGGGGTTTGTTTGGTTTTCTACCGGGGGGTCGTGCATCTTCCTCAGCTGTCCACTAAGAAGGAACACCAAGTTGGCCAGAGCTGCCCACATGGCAGCACCCGCCTAACACAGGAGCGCGCACACGTCGTGCACACGCACATCCTGCACACGCATGCGGCGCCAGTCTGCAGCTGCACGCCGCGGGCAGAGCTGTGTTCCGCCGTGCAGATCTACGTGCCTCCTCGAAGGCAGAGTGTGGAAAGAAAACATAAACACCTCGCGAGGCAGGCAGGAGGGGCAGAGGCTCCTTCCCACGGACCCAGCCCCGGAACGCAGCGACGAGACCGCCTTCCGCAGACTCTCTGTTCGCCCAGGCGAGCCGGGCGCTCGGGCCGGGGTCCGAGGCCCGCAGGCCCTTCCGAGCCGCGCTCCGCCCCTCCCCCGCCACATCTGGTTCCACTCAGGTCCTCTCCGCCCCTGGCGCCTTCTCCCCCGGTCCCGCGCTCGCTGGCAGGACGGTTAAAGCCCGGGCGCGCGCGCCTTGGGGAGGGGCGCAGCCGGGACCCCTCCCCCGCGCCCCAAGTTGGCCGAGCGGCCGCGCCTTACCCGGGAGGGCGGCGGCGGCCCCGAGGCCCGCGAGGAGCAGGGCGCCACGCAGCAGGTGACTAGGCCCGGGCGCGGGGTCCGAGTGGGGGCCTCGCATCCCGCGGGCGCACGGCGGCGGCGTGGGGCTGGCGTCCTCCTCCAGGTCGGGACGAAGTGATGCCTCCCGGGGAGGAGGAGGAGGAGGAGGATGAGGCCAGCAGGAAGGGCGGAGGGAGGAGCGGAGCGGGAGGGGGAGGGAGGCCCAGAGGGAGGGGCCCGGCCAGGCCCCTCGGCTGCCGTCGCCGGAGTACCCCCTCCTGGCCAGCCCTCTCCCCGGTGCCCCGGCCTCGGCCCAGACGCTGCGTCACAGCACCAGTCTGCTGATGGCGCGGGGGCGACTGCAAAACTTTGCGCTCACTTCACTGCGCGGCCGCCCCGAGCTGCGCAGCCGACCCAGGTGGGCAGAGCCCGGAGGCCGCCCTCTGGCCCGCCCCCGCCAGTCCCCAGCCTTCATCCCTGGCCTCAGCACCCTGGGCACCTCCGCCGACCCGCAGGAGAAAGGGGCGGGGCCCACCGGGCAGCCCCGCGAGGGTGGAGGATATGGCCCGATTCTGGTGCTGGTTCTCTAGTTTGCGCAGTTATGTGACTCCTGTGTCAGTGTCGCACTTCTGCAGGTAGGGGCCTCATCCAGAAATCTGGGGAAAAATCTGTTCACTAGGGAGACAGACATCACTCCCACTCCTGGCCTGCTGGCCAGTAGAAAGAGGACCAAATGGAAATTTCATCAAAGCAGAGACAAGCCAGTTAATTCAGCATTACGCAACAGGTCACCACAGCCCAGAGCTCTGGGATGGACGTGAAGTCCAGCCCCACTTCTACTTCTGATTTTTGAGCAAGCTTGGAAAAGTTGCCTGGGATCTCTGGGCTACGGCCAACAGTGAGGCATCCGGAGATGTGGGTGCAAAGACGACAGTCTTCCCAGTAATCATATAAAAACATCATGAAACTAATATACATTTTGTTTCCTGGGTTGTTCATCCTGGTACTTTCTTGGAAATAACAGATTCGGCTTTTATGCTTGTTTATGATTCCTGCCTTGGGTAGACTCTCCTCATCTCTGCATGAGCCACGGGCCACAGAGGGCCCGGTCAGCTCTTCTGGTCTCTGACCACGAGCCACTTCCCACCCCTGAAGCAAATCCCTGCTACTCCACAGCCCACTTGAGCAGCTCTGGGAGGGCTGGGTGCCATTCTTTTCTTTGTCTTGGCTTTTTGAGGCAGGGTCTCGCTATGCAGCTCAGGCTGGCTTTGAGCTCACTTCGTAGCCGTGCCTGGGCTGGTACTTTTTTTTTTTTTTGCGGGACTGGGGTTTGAACTCATGACCTTGCACTTGCCAGGTAGGCAGTTGTGCCATGGAGCTATCTCCCCGGCCCCGGAACTCTCAACAAGCATGCATTGCCATGCTTGGCCCAGGTGCCATTCTGTAAACTGCTGCTGTTTCACTACCCCCTGGGACAGTGTGGTGTGGCAGGCCCTGAGACCAGGCCCCTGCATACTGATGACCCATTGGCTTTTGGCTTCCCTCTCAGTTCTGTCATCTGCAGGACCTAGGAAGATTTGCCAGCTTCGGCTAAAACGCTCTGCTGAAAGAGCCAAAATAGAGACTTCTGGGATGGCTGGGTCTCCACTTTCCCCACCAGCAGAATAGATGCGCTTGCCTGTGAGCGGGGCAGGGCAGGGCAGGGCAGGGCAGGGCAGGGCAGGGCAGGGCAGGGCAGGGCAGGAGCCTGAAGCCCAAGCCATCTGCCCTTGACATGGGTGCAGTTGGTTTTCTACCTGCCTGCGCCCATGCATCTGTGGCTGCATCTGTAGACTCAAGGGAGGCAATTCAGGAGTTCCCTTTAGTAAGGACAGTGGACAAGTTCCGCGTTTCCAGGCTGACAGGATTCTGCTGACAGGCTGAGGAGCACAGACTTAAGTGCTCTCTTAGTAGGAATGCAGGTCTGTCCAAGCTACTGAGGCCCTGTTCTAGTCCCAGCTGGGCATCCATCTTCCTGTCCAGCACCTCAGGGTTCCTTGGCCTATTATTATTATCTTTGTTGTTATTGTTATTATTATTTATTGTATTTGGTTGTTACAGGGTCTCCTTACGCAGCTCGGACCCATGGTGATCCTCCTTTTTCAACCTCCCCAGTGCTGGGATTATAGGCATGTAGCACTATGCCCAGACTCTGTGGCCAGCTCAGCTGGCCCTGGGGGTAGGAGTCAAACCATGGTCCTTGCTGTGCTTGCCTAAGTTCGTCTACACAGGTTCTTTAGTCTGCTGAGCTGTCTCACCAGCCCCCTCAGCCTATTCTGCAGATGGTCCATAGCCACTGTCTGTCTATTGTAGATCCTGAGCTCTGAAGGGAGCAGAGCTATAATTGTCCTGAAGAATTCTCCATGCTTGTCCATGGAACAAGGTCACAACTTGCAGGAGCACTGGGAGCTGTGAGGGCAGGAGCTTCTGAAGAATCTGGCACGAGACCCTGGTCATCCCAGCTGTGCCCTCCTCACTATTCAGCCACTATTTACTGAGGGCCTCTTATGTTGTTGGTCTGAGGTTAGCTGCCACCAGGCTAGGGCAAGGGGATTTGGCCAGCTGGCTATAGTGGAGCAGATTCTGAGGGATGGCTTTCCTTCAGACACTTGACTATCCGTCAGAGGCAGGCCAACTTGCTCTCAGTCTGATACAGGTGCTGGGAGCCATTATCTTATTGACTCAATTCAGAGGCAACACAGACATAGAGCTGACTAGGAGCCTTGGCTCCCCTCACTCTGTGACTTTCAGCCAGTTACTTCAACTTTCTCTGCACCACAGTTCTGTTACCCACCTGATAACCCGGCCCAGCTCTGCATAGTCTCTGTGATGTGTCTACTCAGGGTGGCTGTCTTAGTTACTTTTCTCTCATTGCTGGGACAAATACCCAACACTCAAAATGAAGGAAGGAAAGGTTTACTTAGCTCACAGTTACTGGAGGTTTCAGTCCATATTCAGCTGGTCCAAGGCTGAGTGGAACAGGGTAGAGAGCATCCAGTTCATGGTGGCAGAACAGCAACAATCATGACAGAGGCAACTGACCAACCAGGGGAGCAGACAGCAACAGGTTCAGTCTGTCTCTCTTTTTAAATTACATCAGGCTTTCTGCCTTAGCCTATCATCTCAGGCTACACCCATAGTCTCAACAGTACTCAGACCATAATCCCAACAGTAGCAAAACATGTAATCCCAGTGGATCATCGTTCACGTCTTAAACTCTAGAAGTTCCCGCCCATGATTCCATGAGGCTTTGCGGGGATAACTAGACATAAACCATAACAGTGGCATGGTCTTAGGCCAGAGCTCGCAACTGTTATCTGTACGTGGGTCAGCAGTACATCCCTATCTTGAGAATTAAGCAGTAAGTATAAAGGTCTGGCATGGCCCACAGTCACCAGGCTGTTTGGGGCCCGGAGTCCTGTCCCTGGTCCACGTCCTTTACCATATAGACATTGGGGCGGCCCTTACCACTGACCCTTCGCCTAGCTTGACGCTTCACCTCTCCTTACTGCCCCTGAAATCTGCACGGGTCATGTTTCTTAGGGCTGTGGCACTGGGTGTCACAATAGAGCAGCAGAACTTTTCCTTATTTCCTGAACATCTCTGTGTTTAACTGTACAAAAGTGGAATTTTGAAGTGCAAATGAATTTAGAATAAAGCATCTGGGTGCATCCTATGGCTGGCTAAGCCCTGTGCATACATGAACGGCTCAGCTTAGATGAGGTTGGAGGCACAGGCCCTGGAGGTACAGAGGGCTCCAGCTCTGTGTTTGCTGCTGCCTGATCTTGAGCTCTGCTGTCTGAAGTGCTCACCGTGCTTAGGTTTGCTTCACAGAGGTCTCCTCTTCCCTGGTTCTGGGGCTCAGTGGCTGGAGGGTGCCAGCACCCTCAGGTGGCCAGGCCCTCAACATCAGCTGTAGGAAAGGAGGCCATGAGCCAGGGAGGAAGAAGCCAGCCTATCTGGGTGTGGTGGCACATGTCTGTAACCCTCGCACTGAGGAGACTGAGGCCAGAGGGTCATAGTGAGGGCCAGTTTTAACTATATAGAAAGACCTTGTCTCAAAAAAAAAAAAAAAGCAACCTGAAAAATAGGCTGTGGAGAAAAGCTCAGCCAGCACTTAACCAAGACAGCTGGCACAGGGCATGACCCAAAGGGCACAACCCTGTACCCTTTCCACAGTGTAGCAGAGGTCCAGCCAGGCACAGCATCTGCTCTTTCTACTCCAACAGCTCAAGCCACAGGTCTCTATAGCAGCTCACTTCTTGCACAGCACCCAAGATCCCCAAAGGGTCTGGGCTGAGAAGAACATCAGGCATAGGATTCAGACACACCCACACGCCAGATCTGGCTCCATCTGCTCTGGACTGCAGCTCTGAGTGTCCTGTGGCAGCTGCCCCACTGGGAAGTCTTGCAGCTGGTGTGTCTTTTCTTGCCTGGACTACCCAACTATGGCCGCCAGTAAAAAAACTGTCCACTTTTCCTGTGCCTTTTGCTTCTCCCCCATCCCGGGAGGCCTGAGTCTAGGCCTGCTGTGATAGCCACTCCTAATCCAGTCTGTTTCTCTCTGGGGAATAAGAAACAAGTTACCTCACAGCTCATTGGTGGCAGACCTCTGGCCTGCATGCTGCAGCTGGCTACTTGTTACTGAAAACTCTAAAAGTTTTGCCATCACTCCCAGGCAGCACATAGCCCCTCCCAGGAAGCAGGAGGTGCATCCTTCCTCCCCGACTGCAGACAGGAGTCTGAGACACTTAACTCTCACTTGATTGTTGTCAGCTGTCAGCAGGGCCCTCAAGGAAGCTCAGAAGAAAACTTGAGGTGAAAGGCTCAGGCTGCAGAAGCCAGTGCCTTTGAGATCTTGCCCCTGCTTGGGAGTGTTACAAGGCCAAAAGCAAGCTGACCAGTGGAGTTCAGCGAGAGGTGAGAGGCCGAGAGGTGGAGATTAGCCCAGAGCAAGGGCAGGGAAAGGAGGGTCTGCCCTGCTGAGCTGAAAGACCACCTGCCACTGGCTGGGAGAGGTGGTCCCCGAGCTGCCGCTGCCCTCCCCAGCTGGTGGGAGTGGGCGGGGAGAACACGATGCCGCTCTCTGCTCTACCAAAGGCTCTCTGGCCTGCAGCTGCAGTGTGGCCAGGTGGAGCTAGGCGATCGGGCCTCCTCTGGCCAAGCTCTGGCTTCCCTCTTCAAGATGTCACTGGTCCTGGTCTCATGCACGGCTTCCATTTCCCCAACTTGGAAAGTACCCAAGGGAGGGATTTTCTCTAGCCTCGGTTCTTCAACCTCTGATGAGCTGAGCCCAGGCCCTCCGTGGTGGTCCAGAGGGATGAGGCACAGAATGGCTTGGCAGGGCCAGGACTTCTTCCTCTTATGGCCCAGGCCTCGGAGACTCAAAGGGGAGCCTGACAGCTTTGCCCAGCTGTTTCTCTCTGGGGAATAAGAAACAAGTTACCTCACAGCTATCCTATCTCCACGTCAGCCCCAAGGGCTGGGTAGGATCCTGTGCGTGCGTGTGTGTGCGCGCGCGCATGCGCATGTGTATTTGTACTGGAGACTGAACCCAGACCCTTGCGCTGAGTTACTTCCCTTTCCCCTTCCTTTTTGTCACCCACCCTGGGCTTGAACCTGGGATCTTCCTGCCCCAGCCTCCTACAGTGCTGCTACTGCTGGTGTATACCACTACATTCAGCTGTGCATTACAGTATGAAATAAATGTCAGGAATCTGTAGGTGAATGGAATTCTACTTTATGGACTAAGTACTGGCTCAGGATGTTAACATGTCTTGCTGTGGGCTGCTGGCCACCAAATCTCAAGAACACTGTTGGTGGGGCCAGCGAGATGTCTCATCGGCCTAAAGTGCCTGCTTAGGCAAGTTCAGGGACTGCAGTTCAATCTCCGGCACCACATGCCTTGCTAGCCCTGCCCCCAGGGTGGGCTGAGCCAACCAGAGTATAGGTATGGTGGCAAGCACCTGTGATCCCAGCACTGGGGAGGCTGAAAGCAGGAGGATCACCAGAAGTCCGAGCTGTGTAGTGAGACCCTGCAGCAGCCAAGTGCATTTAAAAAAAAAAAAAAGTAGACTGCTTCTGAGGACTTGCGCAGCTGCGCTGGCTGCCCGAGTGGTCCTTGGACCCTGGCCCAAGCCCTGCATCTGGCACGCTGCCTGAAGCACGTTCCCAGTGCACCACCGTGGAGCCCTACTTCCCCTTAAAGCCGGCAGCATTGAAGGCCCAGGTGCTCTGCAGTTGCACCCTGCTGTGGCTGAACTGAGGTAAGGCGAGCCCAGAGGCAGCAGCTGCCCCCATTGCACAGTCTTCAGACACTCTCGGGGTCAGCATGACTGAGCAGTGTGAGTCCTGGGGTGAGCTCCTGGAGGGGTCTTGGAGGGAGAACATTCTGAGAAATAACACTGCTAAGTGGCACCTGCTCTTTTCATTCCTATTAATTTTATTTATTTATTTTATTTATTTTATTGTCTTTTTTTTGTTTGTTTGTTTGAGAACAGGGGCTCACTATGCAGTTCAGGCTGGCCTTGAACTCACATTTGTAGCACAGGCTGGTCTTGAACACACACCCATCCTCCTGCCTCAGCCTACGTGTGGTGGGAAATGCCTAGCTGGAGAGCTGTGTCATCCTCGGCCCACTGGCCTGCTTTGTGGCCTGTGCCTTCCTGCTTGGCCGCTGTGTGCTGGGGCAGGGGCTGCAGAGGGCAGTGTTGGGGAGAGGAGCTTCTGCTAAGAGGTTTCTCAGCTGTGCTGCCATATAGGCACAGGCAAGGCAGGGATGTCTCACTGGCTTACACAGGAGCACACCAGGGCTCAGAGAGGCAACAGCAGTGACTGGGGAGGGGCAATGGGTGGGAAGTCTTAAGTGGAGGATTCTTGGCCAGTTTGGGGCAAAGGTGGCTGTGGCATGGGGATCCTTGGATACCCTGGCTCCCGTGTCTTTGCCCTCATCCTGTCACTGTCCTTCCTCTTCGTCCTGGCTAGTAACCCTTACACTGGGCCACACGTAGGCGCCTGAGCCAAGGCCGGAGGCGTGTGGCTGGGATTGCAGGGGTGCGCCACCACGCCTGGCCTTTTAATTTAATTTAATTTATTTATTTATTTATTTATTTATTTATTTATTTTTTGTGGGAGCAGGGTTCGAACTCACGACCTTGCACTCGCCCAGCAGGCACTTGTGCCTCGGAGCTATCTCCTCAGCCCCATGGCCTATTAATTTATTTTTGAGACAGGGGCTCACTTGTTGTGTAGTTCAGGGTGGTCTTGAACTCCTAGCGATCCTCCTCGCACCTCTGGGATGGATCACGTTTCATCCTTCTAACCCTGCCTACCTTCTGAAGGCAGCAGGGATGCCTCAGATCCCTAGTGACCTCCTCTCACCCTGTGGAACTTAGTACCCCTCTCAGCTGATAAAGTAGTCAAGATCAAAGTCACTGTGCCCCACACCATCGCAGGGCCCGCCCCAGCACGCCACAAGCAGAAAGCACTCCATGGCTAAGTCAACACATGTGGCAGCTGTGGATGACGGTGCCTAGCTCTCATGGTGGGTTCCGTCATCACCCTGCTCTGTGGCTCCAGAACTCAGCATGCAACCATTTTCTTTTCTTTTTCTTGCAGTACCAGGGATGGAACTCTGAACCTTGTACTTGCCAGGCAGGTACTTATAGTGCTGAGCTATGTCCCTTGGCATGGTTGTATCTGATGTGGGCGGGTGAATACTTGAGGAGCAGAGCTGTGCTACGGCTGGAAGGGCTCTCGGGGGCTAAGATGCGAGACTCTCACAGCTGCTGGAGGTAACTGTGGCGCGCAGCTTCGCTTTCTGGCACAGGCCCTTGTCTTAGGTCTGTCAGGCAAGGCCTATGCCAGGGCCACCCTCTGTGTCCTGTGGCCATCACTTCAGGAGTCCCCGTGACATGCAGATGGTGCCTACCTCCAGCCTGTTTCTCCTCATCCTCTTCCAGCCTCACAGCAACCTTATGGCTAGGACCCAGGACCCAGGACCCAAGACCCAGGAGCCCATTCCAGTTTACCCAAGGGAAATACAGGAGCAGGAAGCAGTGCTGGCTTAGGGCTTCCTGAGCTATAAGATGACAAAAGCGTGATCACCAGGGACTGCAGGGACTGGGCCTGTGTGTGGGCTCCTTACCAAGGGTCTCTGGCCCAAAGGGCCCATCCCTACCCTCTTTACCTTGTTGGGTCCTCCCTGCTCTTTTCCCTGTAAGCACATATCCCCAACCCTTCAACAAGCTGTAGTCCGGCCCCAGCTGTCACCCAGTCTAGGCTTCCTTTTTTTAAATTATATTTTAGGGAAGGGTCTACAGGGTGTTTGGGATCTTGCTACTAGATCAGACTCAGTGATCCACTGGGATTGGGTCCACAAAGCAGGTGGGGAAGATTAGACTTTTCCTATTCAGAAGCACTTACCTCAGCCAGGTCTCTCCTGCAGCCCCAGCCTCACAAGTCAAAGGAAGACATGAAACATTAAATTGTTAGTATTTTAAGCGAAGGCCAAGGGTCAGCAGCTTCACCCAGAGGGGAGTGCTTCTCGCATGTACTGTCAGACATCTCTGTGAGGACATCTAGGTCTCTCCTGCTGTGCTCCATGGAAGTTGTCCGTTTGCCCACAGTTCTAGGGGAGCGCAGGACTTAAGTCTTTCACCCCAGCTTGGAAAATAGGACTCCTCTGTCTTCTGAGGGGAGGAGGCCCAAGGGCCGGGGCTGCAGTTCAGTGGCCCAATTCCTGCCAATGGCCACCTTCTCCGTGGGCCTGCACGGGCTCCAGCACCTGGCCAGGAAGCAGGGTGGGGTGGCACCCTTCTGGGTTCTGCCTGCAGCTGCGCTCTCAAGTGCAGGCCTGGCTGGCGTCTGAGGGGTGGCTGGAAGCCAGGTCCTGCCGTCAGGAGCACCTAAGGGAATGAGCAGCTCTAGCAACACCCAGGTGACACTGAAGCCACCGCTCCCCAGTGGTAACCTCACTCTGATTCCAGCAGAAGCAGTCTTGGAGCTGGGGTGGCTCTGTTGACCTGGGAGGACAGAGTTGAAGAACAGGCCAGAGGGCCAATCTCTTCAGCTCCTGGGAATCAGAAGATTGAACCTTGGCTCTGAACGTGGGGCATTTTGTGAGACAGTTGTTTCACTTGCTGGGTCTTGTGACTTTGTGGGCAACAGAGTCTCTGCTCTGCAGTTCAGGCTGGCTTGAACTCCTGGCACTCTTCCTGGCCTCCTCAGTGCTTGAATTACAGGTATGACACCTCGCTCTGTGATCTTGTGTGTTCTTTCCAAAAGTCATGTTTTTAAGTTCCCCTCTTCTATGCCAGGCATTTTACTTATCTTACCCCTATGCTGTACTCCTACAATGCAAGGATACCCCAAAGACTGCAAAGGTAGGGTCTGAATCCAGATCCAAGTTTAGCCTCTTAACTGTTTCTGCCTTAGGAAGAAAAACAGAGCTTCAACAATTTGAGTGGCGAAGCAAAGATGCTCAGGAGAGAAGGTGGGTTAGATTAACTGTAAACTGCCTTCTTGGGAGAATTAAGCTCTGGAGTCTACATGTGGTTGGTTACATGCTGTGCCAGGCACAGAAACTGGGTGTGGTAGCACACACCTGTAATCCCAGGGATGGGGAGGCTGAGGCAGGAGGATCAGTGTGAGCTCGAGACCAACCTGGGCTACAAAAGTGAGCTCAAGGTCAGCCTGAGCTGAATAGTGAGATTCTGTCTCAAAAAGACAAAAAATTTTTTTTTAAAATAGGGCTGGGGAGATAGCTTAGGGGTACAAGTGCCTGCCTGGCAAATGCAAGGTTGTGAACTCAAACTCCAGTCCTGGGGAAAAAAAAAAAAACAGGAAAAAAAAAAAAAAACAGTTCATGTATGTCGGCCATGGAGGGGTGACGCACACAGTCTTCCCTACTGTCCTCCAGGTAACACTGCCAGTTCCCAGATGGGAAAGCCCAGTTTCCTTTCCTCCATCCACCGTACACCATCTCCTCTGGACCAGAGTGCCCCTCCTGGGCTGCAGTGGTCCTGCTCACTGGGGTTCCACCCCTGTGCCTCACTGCACCTAGCTGGGGCTCGGTCAGCTGCTAGGATGCCACTGTACTGTACCTCCATGGAAAGGCCTTGTTCAAAGCTGCGGAGCTAGAAGAAAATCAAGAGACTGGGAGATACACTTAAGAAAACTCACTTTAATAATCCATCCTCCCTCCACCCCATTTGGGAAAGTCCAAAACAGTATGGCCAGGTTTTGTTACAAATTAACATACATTTTTCATCACTGTGTAAAGTAAATCAACCCTGTGGCGATAAGGGACTGCTGTCCTTGGAGGAAGTGGTGCCCACGCGAACAGAGCGCAGTGCTGGGGAGCTCGCTCTGTGACGTCACTGGCTCCTCAGCAGACCAGGGGCTGTGCACGTGGGAAGGGGTCCTGCCCAGCCGCGCCCATGTTGAGGCAGAGCAAGGGGCAGGTGCTGCTCTTCAGGAAGAGGGAGAGGGCAGCTGGACAAAGAACCCCATTGGGATGAAGGTTGCAGTGTTTTGAATTTTTGTATGAAATTCATGTTACCTAGAAAAATCCAAGGAACAGGAATTGAAAAAGAAAAAATTTCATCTGCTCTACTGTGAAGTGCCGTTCCCAAAATGGAACACTAGGCATATAAGGGTCAAGTCCTTATTTACTGGCAGGACCACAGGGAAGAATGGAGGCAGTGAAGCTGGAAGGAAGGAAGGCCTAGAAATACACCATTTTTACACCTTAAAAAGATAAAGTTTGTGCTCACCTTGGCAGCACATATACTTTAACAAGTTACAAATTAGAAAACAAAGCTTTAAGCTGGGCATAGTGGCAACAGCCTCTAAGCGCTGTGGGAGGCGAAGGCAGAAGGACTGCCCAGCTGAAGCCAGTGAGTGAGTGAGCTAGCCAGACCCTACATCAAAGTGAAAAATAACAAGGGCTGGCATGTTGCTCAGAGGAAGGCCCTGGGCTCCATCCTCACTAGTGGGAGGTGTAGGAGACCAACCATCGCTAACAGTAAACTCACTGCAAAAGAAAGGCACACAGGTGTGGTGGCCCATGCTTATGATCCCAGCACTTGGGAGGCTGAGGCAGGAGGGTCGGTGCGAGTTTGAGACTAGCCTGGGCTACAAAAGTGAGCTCAAGGGCAGGATGAACTGCATAGTGAGACCCTGTCCCCCCCCCCCAAAAAAAAAAAAAAAAAGAACAAGTGGTGGGCATGGAGCACTTGCCTAGGATGCAACAGGCCTGCGTTCAAACCTGGGCACTGAAAAGAGAAAATCAACACAATCGTCGTTTGTTTTTGTAGTACTGGGAACTGAACTTGGAACTGCGCTTGCCAGAAGGGCAAGCTGATGCTGCTGAGCTATCACCCCAGCAGTAAAACAGTTTTTAAAAGCATGGGGCCCAGAGACCTCAGAGACCTCGGGAATGACTACCTCCCTGGGCACTTCTAGCCTGGAGCGCTCCCCCTCCTTTTAGGTCACCAGACTGAGACTTAGATCTACATTGAGGACAGGCAGGGGTAGGCCCACAGAGGGAAGGTGTGTCCTCCCAAAGGGTTCCTTATGTAAAACACCTGAGTAAAACACAGTTACCCAGTGCCCTGCCCTTCCTGACGACCCTCCTTGTCCAGAGAAGGCACAGGCTTGAGCACCATATCTTTCAGTGTTTGTGGCACAGCCCTCTTGCCCACGTCAGGAGCCCTCCAAGCTGGCTGCTACAGGCTCAGGCTCTGCCCCCCCCCCCCCCCCCCCCCCCCCCCCCCCCCCCCCCCCCCCCCCCCCCC
>PVJA010035220.1:0-21981 GCA_004027025.1 Myocastor coypus
AAAAAAAAAAAAAAAGGAAAAGAATATACTTCTCTTTGGACTAAGAGGAAGCAGATACATACACAGTCAAAGGTTTTGCAATTGCAGTGGGCCTTACAAAACTAGAATTGGAAGTTCCGTTCAATCCAGCTATCCCCCTACTGGGAATTTTCCCAGAAGAACTGAAAACTTCATACCACAGCGATATCTGTGCACCTATGTTTATAGCAGCCCAATTTGTAATAGCCAAATCTTGGAAACAGCCAAAATGTCCATCATTTGAAGAATGGTTAAAAAAAAATGTAGTATTTTTGTACAATGGAATACTACTCATCCATAAAGAATGATAAGTTTGAAGACTTCATATATAAATGGATGTATATTGAACATATGCTCATTAGTGAAATAAACCAGACCTATATGTGTAAATCATTGTTACTCCAATAAATCCCTATAGAAGGTGATAAAAATAGTTACACATTTTTACACAAAAACTTGGAAATCTAAGCATATACAAACTGTAGCCATATTTTAGATCTCTCAAAAGAAGTTAAGATTTCTGCAGGCTCTAACACATTAAACATTCTCACTGGCCATAAATTGTGTTTTTCTCTCCAACAGAGATCACTATATGGTAATTTCATTGACCCTCCATTCTTAAACTAAAATGCTAAAGTATCACTGAGGCAAATGAATAAACAATGTTTCTGTACTCTCTCAGCCAAAACTCTATAAAATTAAAGACTCAACAAAAATTTTTTTCTTGGTTTTTTTCCCTTCAAGCAAAAACTTCTACCTCCTTTGGTTTACTGCTCTTAGATCTTTTCTTTGTGTATTAGAATAAGTGTATTTGGAAGCAAATTTCAGTTTAAATGCCTTAGGCAGAACATTTTACTAAAATGTTTTGCAGTTCAGAAAATACTTTTACATTTTATTTATATTTGAACACCCTTGTAAATTTAGTATTTTTTTTCTAAAATGGTTTAAAACTTTTACATCATAAAATGCAAATTACTTGATTAGATGATATTCAATCCAATATACTTAGAAATAGTTTCTGATAAAAGCAATTTCAAAAAAGCTTTCCTAGACTATAACTATAAAAAAGTCCATTTGCCTATTTAGTCTGCTATTGCTGAAAGAGAAAAAGATATAAATGTCATTGAAAGCCAGAATATTTATTATATTTTCCCATCTGCTTACTGAATTGGTTATTTGAATCTATTCTAGGTGTAAAATGTTTTATATTAATAAATTCAAATGATGCCTGTTGTCTTGTACAAACACAGATGTCATTTTAGCAGCTTGAACTTGTTTGAGAACACAAGGTTTTAAAAAATAAAAACTATAAATATGAAATAAGAATTCACAGAAAATTGTAGTAAGAACAAAAAGCCATATTCAGTTTTGCACATTCATCTTTAACTCAGTAATACAGTATTTCAACTCCCTACATAAGTTGCTTACTGCACTGTATAGAGCACTTTAAATTTTTGTGCTAGCTTTAGATACATTATTATTTAACTTTTTTTTTTCTAGATATTTATGCTTACAAGGACTTCCCCTACAATTGACTGGATTTATAACCACAGTAAAATATGTTTTGTTTCTTCATTGGTGTTCATAAAAATAAAAACAACTTGTAGCATTTGTGAAAAGACCACTTGGTTATTTATCTAATCTCAACCTTTTGCCTAACAATAATCAAAATACTGATTTCCATCAGAAAATGAAAAGAAGGTTGGGTCACATGGCATAGCCTGAAGGTACTTGGAAGACAACTGGCCTCAGTCCTTGTTTTCAAAGCAATAGATTATAATAACACTTCCATGTGACTTCAGGAAGAGATTAGTATCAGACCTTAGCCTGGCTTGGTATCTAGCTCCAAGTACTGGGACACATTTGTGGTACTGCAACTCTTCATATGAAGGATTTTTGGATACTGCAAGATCATCATCATTTTTATTTGGCACTTACCATAAGCCTCACACTAGACTAAGAACTTTTTATTATTTAATTTATGTATAAGGTCTTGTGCAATGTACTTTATTATTGTTTCTATTTGACAGATGTGGAAATAGAAACTGAAGTCTTATCCTTTCTTGAGATCATGCCCCTATTGGATGGTAGAGTCAGGGCTGCAACAAACAAACGTGGGTGACTCTAGAAATATGTACTTATAATTTTATAATCAGTCATTTTAACTATTAAAGAAATAAGTATAAACTCACTTTTACTAAGATTTGGAGGCATTTTTATTTGCTCCATTTCTGACTTCTCTATTACACCTTGATACCACTGACTAAAGCACTAACGTCAAGAGCCCAACAGTTGCTAAAGTCTGTGGACTTAGGTGTTCTGAAATTAAAGGAAAGATAAATCCTAGTTGTCTCTTGGGTTTACTACCAGAACTTGATCGAGAGTCATCAACCTTTCTGCCAAGATATTTATCATCTTGGCAACTCTGCAAGAGAAGATGATTTTGCCTGCAATAAATAAGCTTGTTCTCAATGGTATATATGAGATAAACACGAAATGTCCCCAGTATCATTTCGATCTATTTCAGCACAGTTGAGCTTACATAAAAAAGCTCAGACATTATCATGATGTCTCAGGCATTATCTCTAACAGTGGCTGAAACCTTGGACGAAATGAGACCACACCCCCAACCTAAACACACATATCTCCTCAATTTCCAGGCATTAGAAGTTTTCACTCTACACCTTAATGGGCACTGCTGTCATGCACTGTAGGCTGCCACTGCATGCACATGCACACACACACACACACACACACACACACACACACACACACACACACACCAAAACCCTCTAGCTGTGACCTTAACCAATACTTTTACCATAGGAATGCGATCTATATTATGTTCTTTTAGATCTTTGCTTTCTCTTGACAGTCATGCAACTGTAAATTTTAGAATGGAGTTGGATGATAGTCACCTCAACTCCAGTATCCTCTTTATGCAGTCAAGAGACCCAGGCTTAGCTACTTGTCCTACACCTCCCTGCTGATGAATAGTGAAAGGGAGAAATTTCACCCATGGTCCAGTGCTCTTTGTATAACATCACACTGTCTCCTTCTACCTCACACTGTTAATGGAGAAAGTTAATCTACAACTTAGAGCTTCATTAACAATGCCACCTCCTCTTCACTTAGGCATTTCAGCAGGGGATGCTTTTACAGCTGAGAGTCATGAGTAACTTTAATGATTCCTGGAGCTCCAGGCCTAAACAGTACAGAGCATCCTGGACAAGTTCCATTTATATTTATTGAGGAGACACATTAATCATGGTTATCACTGGTTAGGCCCAACCAAAACTTCAGAAAGATCTGTGAGGCCACAGCTAATTCAAGAGTGAAAATATGAAATTGAAATTGGGACTCAAAGGAAGAAAGTCTACAGAATTTAAAACTACTTAGCCTGATAAAGAAGAAAAGGCAGTGAGGCTACTTTTAGAGCCACCTTCTGCTAAAGGGATTTATAAGACAAAAAGGGTTGTCTGCCACACTAAGGATATAAAGAGACATTGGACTTAAACTGCAGCAGGATAAATGGGTGGTCCCACTGAGAGTCAATGTGGTCAAGCAGACAGCCTCTGAGGGCTTCCCAGAATGTACTAGAAAGAAAGAACTTGACCTGCACAATATGGGAATTGTCTTATTAGAGCCACACTAGAGCAGAGGTGGATATCTTCTGGTCAAGTAAAGATCTTTGCTGCAGAGATGTTCTCTGCACATGGCCTTGAGTTTCTACACAATCACATCATCCTGGAGTTGATTTTGTTTGTGTTATAGCTGCTAGCAATTCTGAGGAATCACCTACCACATACAAGCTTCTATTGGGTAGGCAATGAAACTTCTATTGGCATTGACAAAGAGATCAAATTTCCCCCTGTGTCAAAAAAGCACCCAATTGTGGACCATAATATGGTTAAAGTGGCTTTCTGCAAACAGGTTTCTAAATCAGCTTTCTTCCTAGCACAATGGGGTAAAATCTGTAATTCTCCTCTTTGAATGACTCTCACTGCACCATGAGGTACACAAAGTCAATCTTCACTGCTACCAAAATCTGAAGGTTAAGTTTCCAGGCAAGAAGGAGGAGGCTCTAAGGCATGATCAATCAGTCATGTCAACTTGCCAGAAGGAACTTATCACAGTAGAAACACTGGATGTTTCAGTTGAAGCATTCTTTTATTTCCTTCCTCCTGGGGTTGTGACATCTATTCACTTTATTTTTTAACATCCATTGGAAGAAAGACACTGGAAACAAATTTATGATCTCAGCATTGAAATATCTTTTCATTACTGTCCTTGTTGATGTCCTATAGATCAGCCTTACTAGTACTTTCCCATGCCCTTTTGCAGTCCTACTTGTCCAGAGGCTAATAGTGAAGGTTACTAAAATATGTGACAATCACAAATCATATTTTACATTAAGAAGTAAACTCTGCTTTCAAGACAGGAAAAGATTTTCTCCTTATTAATTTCAAAGGTGAAATGACCATTAGTTCTATTTGTGTCATTTTTTATTTTAAATGAAAGTCATCTCTTTGACATCTAATCCTTTGTGGGTATCCAGCAAAGCCTCTTGTGTATGGAGTTGCAAAGATATTAGATATTTAGACTTAATCGGGATTATGTCCAAAAATAGTCTTTCTCACTAAAATCTCACATTCACAAATCTGAACAATATGGAATGAATTATATTTATAGTAGAAAAAAGAACAGAGAATTGGACAGTAGGAGACATGTCATTTAAGAGATGATTTTAAGAACAAAAACAAAACTGTGCTTGTCAAGTTTTCATGTAAGTAGCTGCCTTAGCTAGCCTCTGGGTGTATACAATAGTTGAGAAAAAATACTGTGCCCTAATTATTTTCTCCAATTTTTACCCGATTTTTTGGAAGTGTCTTAGTTTTTGCTGGCCTGCAAGACAAACTATAGTACATTAGTGGCTTAAGTGATAAAAATGTGTTTCCTCCTCATTCTAGAAACCAAAATCCTACATCAGGCGATGGCATGGTTAGGTTCTGGTGAAGTCTCTGCTCCCAGCTTGTAAATCACTGTCTTCTTTCAGTGTCCTCACAACGCAGAGAAGCAGAATGAGCTCTCTGTTGTCTCTTCCTACCTATCCCATCATGAAGCACTATTCCATGGCTTGAATCAAAATAGCATCCGCAAAGCCCTGTCTACACACGCCATCACATTAAGAGTCAGGATCTCAAAATATGAATTCTGAAGCACATAGCATTCGGTGCATAACCAGCAGCAAAGACAGTGTTTGTGCACAACACTCAAGAAAAGCTATGCACAGGCACGCCTCCCTTTCATAATTTTAGACATTCAGCAATCCTTCCAAAACCCACCTCCTTGGCTCCCTGTCACCTCAGCATCGCTCTGAGTCATGTAGTGTTCCCCTTTCTCCTCCCTCATCAAGCTGTCCCTGCTCCCTGGGCCAGATGGGAACCAGGGTAGTGTGTGAGATCAAAAGAGAGAAATCCTGCCCTTCATCATTCCAGGGAAATTCACCATCTTCTTACTGTTCTTGTATATCTGTCTTAAATGTCTCTCATCTACTCTCCATGGTTCATCAAAAACAAAATTCCACTCTGTGCCCAAAGCCTTAGGAACTTGGGAGGAAAGGATCCCGATTGTGGCTCATATACCACGAAGCGTGCAGTGCCTTCGGACAGCTTTCGTATATGCCAGTGGGTGAGATCCTCACTTGTAAAAGTCATTATTGCCTTCATTCTACAAATGGGAAAATAAGATCAAAGTAATCGAATCCTCTGTCTGGAGGCCATGAACAAAAGCAACAGATAGAGGAGCAACCCATTGTGGCGCAGCAAGCTTTCTGCTGCTCCATTACTCTGAAATTCTCTTTCAACATAAAAACTAAGAAATATTAATAAAAATGATGTAAAGAATTCACGCACATACACACACAATTTTTAAAGGGTAGAGAACACAAACGACCCTATGAACTTCCACCAGATAGTTCTTTCGATCATATGTTTCCTCTATCTAGCTGCCTCCAAGGCAGAAACATTCCCATCATATCATAGCCAGCACCCAAGAGATTCCCAGCAATGATGTTTTCTCCCATGAGAACTGGAGCACCAGCCAGAGCCAAGACCACCCACCTTGAAGCTGCACAAGTCTTGGTTCCAAACTCAGCTGCCCGTCTGGCCATGAGACTTGGCCTTTGTCTAGTTAACTCCTTTTTAAACCTTAGATTCCCCATCTGTTAAACTATAACAATATTAGTGAGGGCTAATATTGCAATGAGTATTAAATAAGACAACACACATACAGGCCTCAGAATGTCAGAAGAGTCACAGCACGACAAAAAACACACCTGAATCACGCCACCAAGGGCAGATTCTGGAAGGAGCAGGAGTAGAGAGGACATGCCTTCTCCCGTGGGGCTATCTCCCTACAAATTCTCAAATACCAAAGCTCTCCTTCCCTAAGACAGCTTCATCTCGACTGACTGAAACCCCAGTAATTCTTTTTCCTTGGAAATAGACATCACAAAACGTGAAAGTACGTCTGGAGAAATGCTAAGCATATGGGACAAAAACCCAAAGCAATAAAAAAAGTATAACAGCTTAGGACTCCAGCTTGATTTAGTGTTGCAATTCACAGCCTTGTCAGTCTGTTTTATAACACCATTGCTCAAATTTGTGACAAAGTCCCAGCCCCAGAATCCTCGAATGAAGAAATTTGGCATGGGGTAGTCACATTTACATTTACTTTTTCTGAACATTTTCGTTTAGAAGTTTCTCTCATCTGTGTTTCTGGTACAGGCACTCCTGATTCCAAGTGGGGAGGTAAAAATATAAAGACTAAGTGGGGCAGA
This sequence comes from Myocastor coypus, assembly GCA_004027025.1. Taxonomy (NCBI): domain Eukaryota; kingdom Metazoa; phylum Chordata; class Mammalia; order Rodentia; family Myocastoridae; genus Myocastor; species Myocastor coypus. Next base: position 6,860 of record PVJA010035220.1, read on the forward strand.
AGTCCCCTTGGCTCCAAGCCACACACAGCCTTCCTAAGATACTCACTAGCAAGGCAGAAATCATGCAGAGCTGTCTTGCCAGGCATGGCAGCAACTTTTTTTTTTTTTTTTTTTTTTTTTTTTTTTGTCTAATATTTCCTGCAGCCAGTGATAGTTTAAGGAGGTTCATATCTGTGTTTAAAACCCTAAGAGGTGGATGCTTATTCTTTACAATTTCTAGAGATGGAGACTGAGAGACAAAGAGATTAATTTTACCCAAGCACTCAGAGACAGTAAATATGAGACTTGGATTACAAAACCAAGAACGCCCTAGTATCCATACTTTAGCTGCTACCCTAGGGTTACTGGTGGTGGTGGTGGTGGTGGTGGTGGTGCTGTTTTTAATGTTGTGTCTGTATGCTGTTTGGGAAGCTGAGGTTAGACATACAGGCCTTGATCAGAATTTGGACCAGTTAGTCTTCCATATTAATGGTAAACTGAATTATTATTATCACTGATTTATAAGGATCAGACCTCGCCCATCTGGTAAAAGATAGTTTTATACACCTAAATTTTGCCAAAATATAAATTCTACTGAAAGTAGGTAGCTCTAATTTTTACTGGATTTATGATACATCATCCTAAAGTATGGTCTTAAGGATATAGGAGGGAGAAAATAGTGAACATCAGATATAGAACATATGGCTTCTTTTTAAAACAACTTAAATTGAACTTTTTATATAATTTTTCATTTCTCAAATTCCCTTTTCACACTCAGTTTGCAGAGCCAAATTCCACTTTGGACTGGATTGTGAGTGGACATATAGTGTAGTTTTCCAACATTTGTCAGAGAGGAATGCGATACCTTTATTCAATATCTTTTTTTTTCCCCACTCTGGTCCCATAAGATGTTATCTCTGAATTCAAACAGTAACTAAGAAGTCCTGAGGACCTACTGTAAAATGCATCTAAGCATGGAGAGGTGACAAGAATTTGTTACACTTTTGATAAAGTGTTGATACATTAATGGTCCCAGGGAGTCAAAGATGCAAAGGGCCTGTCCTACCTTCTGTTCCCAGGATGGCAAACCCAGGCACACCTGCTGCTTAGGGCTATTTGCATCACTGCAAGCTCTACAAGGTTCACCATCACTGATTTACACTATGGTACTAAAAATCATGCAAACCACCAAATGAAATAACATGTGCTAAAATTAGGGGGAACAATGTAGACACATAGTGTGGTGGTTAAGCTTGGTTGTCAAGATGACTGGCTTGGGAGCTCCTTAGGGTTTAGTGAAGCACACACTACATGGTGTATCTAAGTGGCTCACTGAGAAGTGATCTGAAGTACTACATCTAGTCCCTAACCCTTCTCTCTCTGGCACTACCCTGCTTCCCTAGACACAATTAAGTAAATAATGTTGCTCCACCTTGCTCTTCCACCACGGTGCTCCTACCTCGGAGGCAACAGACCATAGACTCAATACCCGGGAACCATTAATTAAAACAAGCCACTTCCTCTTGTAAGTTCTAGTGCCTGATAACTGGTTCTAGCAGTGGAAAAGTATATTGATACATATAAATACCACCAATAATTGCAATCATTGGTGTTAAAAAAAAAAAACCTTCAGAATGAAATAGCTTCAATTGTGCCTTTTATTCCTTAAATTTTATTAGCTTTTCAGCTGAAAAAGTAATGTAGGATTCTGTAAACATATGACAAATATGTTAATAAATAAATAGTAACCCACCCTGTTCCTTTCTTTTAATCTCAGAACCCTAACATGACAAAAATTAAGTGTGCTTTCACATGCAGAATTTCTTTTTCCTAGAAGTAGGAGATGCTTTGTAAAATATCATTTGGGGAAATCCACAAAATTTTATAAATGGATCTCCAGAAGAATAATATGGTTATATCTCCTAAAAAACTATATAATATTTTCCTTGTTGAATGTACAATGCTATGTTTAAGACATATGCAAATGAGCCAGGTAGTAGGCATGATATTATCTTTGTTTTTAGTTTTGATTTTCTCTTTATGGCATCTCGATAAAATTATGTTTGAATGAAAATGCTTTCTATTTCCTTAAACCAGTTTGATTGAATCTTAATTTGTACCCAATAAAAATCACTGATCGTAATGCACAGTTCAACATGTTTAAAGCTAATGTTTATAAAATATAATTGTGTGGGTATCCTAACAATTACAATGTAGATCATATCCATAACACTTAAAGGGGTAGTTTCTTTATGTCCCTTTTAAAATTATTGACTTTGTATCCTGTATCATGATAAACTTGGCTATTTTATTTTAGATTATTTAGGTTATTCCACATACAACTCATAAATTGAGTAAAAATACATAGTTTTTTTTCCTTCCTAGCTATATCCTTTTTGTACTAAGACTTCTAGTATGTGTTGAATAGAATTAGTGAGTGTAGATTTTTTTAACTTACCGTGGAAGGAAAGCATTTACTTTCACTAGTAAGTGCAATAGTGTTTGTATTTCTCTATGTGTCTCTTATTTTATAAACTCACTTCAAAATGGCACACCAACCTACAATTTTGAGAATCAATCTCAGTTGGGCATCATAGGGTATGTTACACAGTTCATGTCATCAGAAGTAACTGTACTGGTCTGTAGCATTCTCTTATGACAGCACTGGTCTAATTTCGTATAAAGGTTATACTGCTGGCCTTATAAGCTGAACTGGAAAGTTTTCTCAATTCTTCTGTTTTCTGGAAAAGGATGCAAAATTAGTATTATTACTTCCCTCATTGCTTGATGGAATTCACCAGGGAAGCCATCTGGGTCTAGGGTTTTCTAGGTGGGTAATTTATAATCTCATTTCCTTCCTAGCTATAAGGAGATTCAAGTCATCTACTTTTCACCTAAGGGAGCTTGTAGTCCATCTTTCTCAAGGAATTTGTTTAGGGAAGTTATCAGTTTTATCTTGAAGTGCTTTACAATTTTTCTTTATTATTCTTGAATGTTTATGGACTCTTTAGTGATAGCCCTCACCCTGGCTTTAACACTTAATATCAATAATTCACGTTTTTCTGTTTTGCTTTGTTTTCCTCTTGCTTTCTGGATTAACTTAGCTGAAAGTTTATCTATTGTATTGATTTTTTTCAAGGAACCAGACTGTAGTTTTGCTTCTAGTTCAGTTTGCTTCGGTTTACTTCTCCACCATTGACCTACTCTCTATTTCATTATTACCACTATTACTTCCTTTATTCTGCCTAGTTTGGATTTTGTTCTCTCTTCTGCCTCAATTTTTATGATAGAGCTTAGATCATTTTCAGGACCCTTTGAACATTGTCTAATGTAAAAATTTCCACATTATATTGCACAAATTTTGATAAAATTTAAAGTTCATGTAAGAATTTTTGTCCCACATAAAACATTTTCTAATCTCTTTTGGGAGTTTTAATTTGACAAGGTATTTCTAAAACTTATTGTTTTATTACCACGTTGTCCTAAAATATAATGGTGCTATTTTATTTTCTCTTATGTTTGTGAAAAATAATTTTCTATTTTTAAATTTTGTATCTCTCTGAAAGCAAGCCAAGCTGGGGATTTTTCTTAAGTTTATTGTCTGTTTACACTTTTCCACTTATGACAGGCTTGTTAATCTTTGTGCAATGCTGAAATATATATATATGCATATATATATATATATATATATATATATATATATATATATACACACACACATACATATGTATACATCTATATATTTCAGGGTCTACAAGGTCTCACTACACAGATCAGATTTGAGAGATCGTCCTGTTTCCAACCTCCCAAGCTCTGGGATTACAGGCAAGTGCCACCATGCCCAGTCTCAATCTCTATATCAGCACAACGTGGGGGCAAGGCCAGCATAGCACAGTGGGGATTGAACCCCAGTCCCTGAGTCTGTATAAGCAAGTGCTTTAGTCAGCTTAGCTATCTAGCCAGCACTTCTAATGCTGAATTTTAAACACATAAATTTCTAAGAATTATTTGAGTCCTCAATCTTATACTATTCTTGGTGGAAATTATGCATTTTTGCTTTTACTATTTTTTATATGTAATTGTTTAAAAAAATCTATACTTTACAGGGTGATTACAGTGGGTTAAGTACTACACGTACATTTTCACTAATCCTTAAAACAACTCCAGAGGTGTATAATTTTTATCAAAATATCATCAGAATGAGTCTGATAATACTTTTGGTACTTTCATATGTTGGCCAAAGGAACTGAACTAGTTGAAGTTAGTTGCTGAAGTTTACACAGAAAATGAAATAAGGAACTAGAATTGAATCCAGTTTTATTTGTCTGTAAAATCAACGTCCTTATCATTCTTCCCCTGAATGAAGAAAGTGCTCAAAGCATCACTGTCTTTTCTATTGCTATTCTAATTTCACATCAAAGTAATGGTTTGTTGTTGTGTTCAGGGTTTCAGGTGGTCCTAGTCACTTATCTCCTTCAGCTCAGTTAGTCTCAAAGGTGAGTCTCAGAGGACTTTTCACATTCACGTAGTTTACTCTGACTGTACCTTTACAAGGGCTTCAGGAGCCGACTTGTACCAGGGGCCTGGCAGAGGTAGGAGATCATATGATAAACTGACCAGAAAGCCTGTAGAAATACCACCCTCAGAGTTTGGGCAGGGGCTTTTCCCCTTTTTTGTCCATGTGGATTAGTAGTCTCTTTCCAAAAAGAGGTTTAAGTGTTTCTTGCAAAGATAAGTTTCATTCTAAGATTCCTAAAAGTTGTAACGGGGTGGTCCTCCCTCCCAGAAGTCCCTAGGCCAGGTTGCATCATATTGCTCAGCAACATGAGTTGCTGAGACCCTTGAAGACACTTGAGTAGGTCTGCTGGCCATCAGTTAGTCCCACAGTTATTACATTATGGTATGAAACATCCTTTCACATATAAATGTTGAATTTATTTTAATACAACCATGATGTTTTATAGTCAAGAAACAAGAGGATAGAATCTCAAACAGAATCAAATTCTATGCCCTTAATATTGGCCAATATCTGGGTCTTTATCTATGCCATCCATGATAAACATGTTTTCTCTGTATGGACTCAAAACCCTAACTGCCTTGCCAATACCTTTCTCTCTTATCTTCAGTAGAAAAGTCCAGGAAACCACACAAGTTCAAGGTCTAAAAGCACAGGCTGATTCATGAAAGATTCGATCTCAGTTTCCACCAAAGGCCATGATCTGTGACCACTTGCCTGAGCCACAGAAGTCAGAGAGTTGAGGAATCCCATTTGGTGGAATGGACATAACTACCTCTCCAAAATGCTTTGCATGCAATTACTATTATTATAAGTTCTGGAAACAGAGTGACTGAGAGAGATGCTTTTGTCATTATCCTTATTATCTCCACAAAAGCAGTTTGTGGAGATTGTCATTTCATAGAACCATGCACCGCAAATGCATCCAGCTATTGCTGCTGCCCATCTATTATGTGACGGCAGCAGATTCCTGCTCATCTTGACATCCCTCCACCATAGTCTCTCTATATCGCTCTAACATGGGTTGCTGCAGGTAGACTTGGGGGCTCTGTGGGTGTTTTGATCTGTCTGAATAATTCATCCTACTTAAGAAGTTTATTTCTTCCTCCAAGTCATTGTTACTAGTGGGAGTTGTTGATAATTTTGACATTTAAAACATAACATAGTTTCACCCAGTTTAGGTGTGTTGAGTGATAGGCACTAAACCCTAACAGCTTCTTAATTATAAGTCCACTCTGCCCACAGTGACAGAATTCTACAGTAAGCAAAATACAGAAAAAGGCAAGACCCTCTTACAGCTTGTAATCTAGATGAAACAACACCTATCCATTCTTTAAAATTTCCCAAGCTCTTTTACATATAAGCATGTTTATAGATTGCTTATATGTCTTGTAAATGTCTTGTAAATTATACAATCTCCTCTTTCTCAACTATACTATGATAAATCTAAAAAAGATATTACAGTTATTTAGCACAGGATCTACCTAGCTCATGATAGATGCTCAATGTAAATGGGATTTATTTTCATCAGTATTGCTATTACAGCTGTGTTCATGCCTACTTTCAATGACCACACACACATTATTTTAAAACTGCATTTTCTCTCCTTTCAACCTTAACAGTTAGTTGCCACAAAATTTTGTATTGTGTCAACAATACTCTACCAATCTGCTCTCCATATATGTGTGCTGAAGCTCACTGTATTTCTTTATTTTGTTTAAATCTCCATTAACTTAAAATGGATTAGGGATGTCCTCCCAAATCCAATTTGTTCAGGTCGAAGTTAACTTGCTTCAGCCTATTAAATTGGGTCCTGTCTGAGAAATGTATTGATATCTTGAGTGATTCATGAAGGCGGAAGTAGTCATGAGAATCAACCAGGTTATGAAATCTCCTGCAGACAAAGAGACAGCAGTATGCACTGCACGGTAGAACGCTGAAGAGCAAGTCAGTTCAGAAACATCGACTCTCTGTCACTTCTTCTACTGGGGAGAGATGAATGGCAGAAATGGGACCAACGAGAAAGAATGCTAATTTAAAACACTATGCAAGTGTATAGAGAGTGAGAGATGGGGTGACCTTACAAGCACTGAACTAGAATTAGGGGGGCTGAATTTCTCATCCATCCTCTCTCCCAAACCTGAGACAGGGCACTGAAAACACCAGCTGCTACTCTCCCTGCTTCTCTCATCTTTCAAAGCAGCCAACCCCAGCCCCTTAAGTTTCCTTGCCTCTAAATTGATAAATCTCCAAAACATGGTGTTCTTGTGCTTTCCCTACCTTGAAATAATAGAAGGTGATCCTCAAAATGTAAACCCTTTAAAACATAGAGAAATATTGAAACAAACTACTATAGGAGAGAAAATATAGAACCTTAGTTCATCTCTGGGCAGTGGGGTTACAGTATGTTTGCATCTTCCTCCTAGGTCAGCAGCAAGGTGAGGCAGTGGTTGATTCCCTTCTCTTAGCACTGTAGCCTGAGTCTGATCCCAGATGTGGCACCAGACCATTTCATGTCCCCTCCATGAGTGAGGATGCCAGTAATGTTTATTTCCTCCTGAAGAAGTAAGTTTGTTTTTATGAAGTATACACACACACACACACACACACACACACACACACACACACCACTTTGTATTTGTTAAAATACTTTCCAAGTCCATAACCAAGGACACATGCACTTATGATGGATATGAAGGGACCTTTCCTTCTTCACCACAGATTATGAGACCTGATGGAGCAAGGTCTTGCCATGCTAGGTCTGACTATAAGCACTTTATAGAGTTGATCAATTCTCCTGACAGTCATGTGGGGTGGCAGTGGCTTTCACCTGTTGTGAAATGGGTGGAAAACACTCAGAGGGAACTATTTATAGGGTCTCTCGAGGCCCAGGGGCAGAAGTCTGTTCACTCTGTTTGCTGTCCTTAAAGAAAGCACAAATGGAATCTCCTGTGTTCAGGGTCCGAGCTATTCAGTCTAAGCTAGGAAAAGAATGCGCCAATTTTCTTGTCCTTTTCTCTGCCAGAACCTATTAAGAAGAAGGTGGCATCTTCCTTCAGCTGTCACCTTCTCTGAACTAACTTACATTCCAAGTAAGGAAGAGAGTAGGATTAATGGTGGGAAGACTTGGCTTGAATTCTGCTGTGACTCTGGTGCTGTCTATCTTTGGCTATGTTACAGAATTCAAGCTTCAAAATCATATGGAAAACTTTGTGCATTTGGAGTTTCTAACCATTTTTGCAGAAGAGAGAGACAGAAAAGTGAGAGGCCGTGAGATTGCTACCCATTATGGCACTGAATATATACTGCCTGTAAAAGTAAAGCAGAAACAAACAACCCTTTACAGATAATGGTTAAAACACCAATACTCACTCTAGACCGTTGTGCTGGATACTCAAAAGGACAAAAATCTCTCTGAATGTCTCTCCCTCCCACCTTTTATCTTGTGCCATGATGTTATTATAGAACAGCGTAAGAAAATGCCCTTACATGAGGATCACGAGGAGTCCTCTAAATCAAGGTCAGAGTTTCTGACATGTTTGATTTCCTAGAGCAGGCAGGTGTGATGATTTTCATCAGACACATTCTCTAGTGATTCATACCTTAATAAAAATATGCAGTTCCAATTTTCAGTATCTTCTACATATTTGCTGCTAAGAAAGGAGTAAGGCAGGAGAGAGAAAAACTATCTACAAGGTGATGTTTGTTTACTCATATTTATTCTTGTTATCCAGTATAATCTCAACTTAGAAGTTTTCAAGCAGAAGCTAGAAAATGCTATAATAAAGTGCTTGCAACATATCTTTTCTGCTTTTTCAGAAATTTCCCATTTTGACACTATTTAGAATAATGTTAGTGTTTTCAGAAAAATGCTACTAGGTGGCATGCATATAATTTGGTCCACCACTTTAAAAATTGCTCTAACTTATAGTTTAGGACCTGTTAAATTTATGGCATGGCTTCTTTTTTAGAAAAAGAGAATGAATAAAAAGGCTCAGTGAAAACTCCAAATTTATTTTCACCCTAAGCATTTTCACCCTAACCATTTTAAGTTTGAGAAAGGAAAAGAGCACATTTATTATTTCAACCTTTTACAGACCTATTTGCCTTGCAGGTTGTGTGAGTAATTCTTCAACATTTACTAAAAATTGCTGGGAGTTGTGTCGTGTGAAGAGGCCATTTCTCACCCATTTCTCTTCTCCGATCCCTCTTAGAAGACATTCTAATTTTCTGGTTCGAAACATTAACCTCAACTGGAATAACTATTGTAAATGTCATCAGGTAAATAGCTACTCAATATAACAAGAACAACTGCCTTTTGTTCAACAACTCCCTACTCTTTTGAATTAGTTTCACTTCTTATTTAATAAATCCACAACCAAAATTCCATGTAATACTTATTCCCATTTTCTGAAGGAGAAAATGAGGATTTACATATTAAAGAGGCTTGACTGAATTCGCAGAGCTAGCAATGTTGCAGAGCCTCAGGAATGTTCTTTCTTGTTCATCATAAATATCAATCATCTTATAATCAAAGAACTCAGAAATAGAATCAGCAAAATGTGCTCAATGTAGAAATTTCTGATACAAAACTGATATATATATATATATATATATATATATATATATATATATATATATCATTAGAGAGTTAGAACTAGCAGAAAACTACTTTGGGCTTTGGAAACTTCTATAACTATACTTAAACCCAGCTCCACTACTTGGCAATTTCAAGCCTGTGGGGAGTTATATAACCTCTGTAACACCTTATAAAACTGTAAAGATTAAATTAGATAAATTTGTAAGTATATTATTACCTGTACTTGGTCTGGTCTTAATAAATACACACTTTTTATTATTTTTAAAACAAGCATACATGCATTTTGAACTGCCTAAAAATAAATACTCAAAAGTAGTTGTGCCATAACTTCCTAATGACACCGTTATTGCATCTCTTATTTTCCCACGTAGTAGCAGGGATACAAGCCACATGCTTACTGAGGATTTACAGGATTTTCAAGAGGAGCTGTTTCCTATTATACATGTGCAAGAATGAACAATTTCTTTTTCCACCACCAGAAAAGCAAAGACCCCTTGGCTTCCTCAGGTGCACAAGGTTTCTATTATGTGAAAGCAGATTGAATACAAGTCTGACAAGATTTGTCATGGGGTCTAATAGCAAGTGAAATAGAACTGAGACTCAACACAGTTTATCGCAGTAATTTTTATAAATATCGAAATGGAGAAATTTTGGGTGCTGGAATGAAAGGGCGAATTGACTATCCCATTAAAGATGGGTCAGTACATTTCATAAGTCATTTGAATTGAACCAAGAAGATGTTAAAAGGATGTGAAATACTGCTGTCTAGAGCTACTACAGGAAGTCTGACCAACAGCCATAAATGTAATGGAATTAGACAGCAGTTACTTTGAATGGTAGATAGAGGAGTTTTCCTAAAAGATCATGAAGAATTATATTTACTGGTTCCAGCAAGAAGTGTCAGTTGATTTAAACCAAACAATTCCTGAACAAAGAACTCAAGAGGAAGAAAAGCTGGCAAGGTTGACACGATATTCAGGCTGAAACCAAATGCCTGTTTGCAAGACGTTTCCAGGGAGAAAATCTCTAGTCTCACCAAAATGGGGAAAAAAAAAGCCCACCAAAAGTATGTTGTAGGCATAAGATTCTTTTTTATTTTTTTCTCCCACTATTCTTTGCAATTGAATTGTAATGTTTTGCTGCATGGAGTTTTTAGTTTCATACCTTTTGTCATAATTAAATTTTGTAATGGTATCATTCCCATGGGTTTCCCATGGGAGTCATTCTTTGCTCATGGTTGACTTTAATGAACTCCATATGATTAGGAAATAAAGTCTACCTGGGCTCAAACTCAGTATTTACAAGAGTTGATGAAGCATCTAAGAAGCTGAAGAAATGCAGTGATCCTTGGTCCAGCTGCTCTGTGGGAATGACAAAATTGTATCATCCTTCTGGATGCCTAAGAGTTGGCTGAAGACTTTCAGACTAGCAAGGACAGAGGAGGAAAGTTCCCCAAGTCTCAGTGAGTGGGATTCTACACCTAGAATTCCACTGAGCCTTCATTATTTTCTCTAAAACAATCTCTTCTACATTTCTCAGGTAGAAAATCAAGGCTCAGAGAGGGTCAACAGCCTGTTTATACCACACAGCTAAGAGATGATAAATTCTGAGCTAGAACCTCGTTGTTTTGCATCTGAGAGAAGATTGTTCCGAGAGAATGGAGGTGGAAAGATAAGCTAGAGAGCAAATGTAGGACATGGAAATTCAGCTCATGAATTTAAATTCCAGATTTTATTTTGTTCATGACAGAAAGTTATTCAAGATTTCAGGAAGGGTCCAGAACCTTCCCTCTTTGTTCTCTCAAACCACCTCTAGGTGCTTCTCCTGTTGCCGTGTTGCTATCTTGCTAAAACATTCTTTCCATGGACCTGCTTTGTCATTCATTTATACTCTTTCATGTTATGAGGAATATTCTATTCTTAACTCCTTTGTATGGACCCTCTGTTTATCATAGTTCAGAGTATAGAGCTCCATCTACCAAACCTATGGAAAATAATAATGTCTTTCACTACAGAAGGGCATATAAAACTTCAGCTTAATATAAATCCCACCACTAAGAAACAAAGGTCTAAAACATTGTACACTTGGAAGGATAGAATATGAAAAAATAATAACCTGCAACACAAGGAAAACAGCAAAATCTAAGGATTATAAATAATTACCGCAGCCGGGCGTGGTGGTGCACGCCTGTAATCCCAGCACTCGGGAGGCTGAGGCAGGAGGATCCGTGCGAGTTCGAGACCAGCCTGGGCTACAAAAGTGAGCTCAAGGCCAGCCTGAACTGCACAGTGAGACCCTGTCTCAAAAAGACAAAAAAAAAAAATAATAATAATAATAATTACCGCAATAACAAGCTGTAGTCATGACATGCTAAAGGTTATTGAACTACTTCACAAATATTTTAGAAGTCACCCTGCATTGACAGTGACCAATCATCACTGTTCTCAGCTAACATCATTGTCCCACAGATTATCACAAAGTTTAGCAGCAAAGAAAATATGTCTAAAATCCTCCACAGGAGAGAAGGGTACGTTTCAAGGAGAATTGAGGTTTTTTTCACACTTGGTTTTGCTTTATCATACCACATTAACTTGATGAAAATTTCCCTTGTGGATATGAGGAATGCTTTTGACCCTCTGTACTTGTATGTTTATTTTGATGGTTCTAAATTTAGCAAAGCATTATTGTCATCATTGATCCTAGAGAATTATTCACCTGTTAGTGAGTCAATACTTTCATGGGTTTATGATATCATGAGGGATATCGACTGTCAAGTTTATTTACAGTAAGTGATGGTTTTTTAATTATTCTCTGTGCCTACTCCAAAAATAATGAAACCATGAGGATCACTTGGGGAGGGGTTAAATAAAAGACTCAAATCAAAAGGGAAAGGATTTGAGGGTGTGTATATAGGAGGAGAAGTAGGGCATGCCTGCAGAGCCCTTGGAGTTACCCTAGTGCTGGCAAAAGCATTTGCACCTCTCGGAAGCTACAGACTATGTCTCCCGCAGGAAGTATCCCCACATTATCCTGAAGAGCTTCCCTCCCATCCTGACTTATACTTTCCTGCCTTTTACATTGAGTGGATAAGCTTCATCCTTCACAAGGGTCAGACACCTAGTATATACTCAGGAGTACCAAATGACTGCAGTCATTAGTGAGGGTGTCTCCACTGTGGAACCATGAACTTCTTAAGAATAAGAACTGCATCTGTGGATGGACTGCACCTCCTTTGTGTCTGGCTTTGTCTGAGGACCTTCACAGATGCACCCAGGAACCTTGGTGAGACACAGAGTGGACGATGGCAAGACTTCAGAGCCAGTCAGCTTGTGCTCAACTCTTAGCTTTACCATTGAGTAGCCCAGCACCCTCACAAGCTACTAGATGTGCAGTACCACAGCTTCCTCATTTATAAAATAAGATCATAGAAAATTTAAACAGTGGCTGTGAAGATTCAATGAGTTTCTGTATGGAAAGCGCTTGAACAGAGACATATGGAGAACACTAGACATAGCAATTGCCAACCGTGGTCAATATCAGCTGCGTTTGTAGTTTAAAAATTATTTCTAGGGTGTAGGCAGTCCTTTGCTGATAGCTGCTCTCCTGGTGAAGACTGTGGGTTCTCCCTCCACTGAAGCTCATCATCTTTCCAAGCTTTCCATTGACAGAGAAAAGAGGAGAATTATAATCAGAAAGTTGTACATTGCACAAATAGATAATTAGCCACAAAATGGGATAAACCATTGATACGTGCAACATCGGTGAATATCAAAATAATCCTATACAGTAAGTCAAATCAGACAAATGTATTACATACCCCATGATTTCAGTAATATGAAGCTCTGGAGAGTGACTAGTGTCACAAATACATTCAATATTTGTGTTTTATGTAGAGTTACACAATGGAGAAAGTTTTGAAAGATGAAGTACAAATCTCTGTCTAGTATCTTTATACTAGTGATAGTAAGGTGAGAATATACACATTTCAAAACTTGGCAAATTGTATATGTAAAATCATGTAAATTATTCTGTATTAATTAGGTTTCAATAAAGTTACAAATGAAGCAAAAGAAAAAGAGAATCGACATGGTAATTGTATTCTTCTCTTCAATGACAGAGGATTATCGAACATAGCCTTTGTTGTGTGAGCCATAAAGTGAATACATTTCCATTAAATGGATGTTATCTATTACCTGTAAGAGCAGAAACTCTATGAGCATGGAAATAGATGTGTGTTCATATAGTTTAGTTTAAGAACTACTCCTTTACTTTTTTTTTTTTTTTTTTTTGCCTGTCAAGAATATGGTTTTTGGCCCAGTCTCTTATTTTCAAGTACTACTCTTGAGAGAATGACAATAACTGAGTTTACACCAGGAGCAGTACATATCAAAAAGACAAGAGTGACACGTATTCCAAACATGGTTTTAGCGTTACATTGTGCTATAGTCAATATGCTGAACCTTTTGAAGGTTCTTGAGACCAATATCTGATTCATCCTGTGTACATAAGTGTATGGTATTGCTATTGATATGTTTTCTGCTTTGTCTGCTTCCACTCACTTCGTTGTTTAATCCATAACACGTTCAGCTGTATTATGCCCTTAAGTTCTTGTTTTCTTCTTTAAAGATCTTATATTAGGGAGACTATACGATATTTACACATATAGGTCTGGTTTATTTCACTAATGAGTATATGTTCAATATACATCCATTTATATATGAAGTCTTCAAATTTATCATTCTTTATGGATGAGTAGTATTATATTGTATAAAAATACCACGTTTTTTTTTTAACCATTCTTAAAATGATGGACATTTTGGTTGTTTCCAAGATTTGGCTATTACAAATTGGGCTGCTATAAACATAGGTGCACAGATATCGCTATGGTATGAAGTTTTCAGTTGTTCTGGGAAAATTTCCAGTAGGGGGATAGCTGGATTGAACGGAACTTCCAATTCTAGTGTTGTAAGGATCCTCCACACTGCTTTCCATAATGGTTGCACCAATCTGCATTCCCACCAGCAGTAGAGAAGGGTTCCTTTTTCCCCACAGCCTCTCCAGCATTTGTTGCTGGTTGATTTCTTCATGATAGCCATCCTTACTGGGGTGAGGTGGTATCTAAGTGTTGTTTTGATTTGCATTTCACGAATAGCTAGCGATGGGGAGCATTTCTTCATGTATTTGTAGGCTTGCTGTATTTCTTTCTCTAAGAAGTGAGTGTTCATCTCAGATGCCCATTTCTGGATTGGGTCTTTGAATTTGGGGATCCTAATGGTTTTTAGTTCTTTGTAGATTCTAGATAGAAGATCTTTGTCTGAGTACTTGTTAGTTATAATCTTTTAGAAATTTGTGGGTCGTCTATTCACTTTGTTAGTGATTTCCTTTGACATGCAGAAACTTCTTAGCTGGAGGAGGTCCCAATTGTTGATGCTTTCAAGTGTTAAACGTGCAATTTAATTTCCGTCCATGAACTCTTTGCCTACTCCGATGTCTTCAAGATTTCCTCCCACTTTCTCTTCCAGGAGATTTAATGTTTCACTTTTAGTATTTAGATCTTTAATCCATTTCGACTTTATTTTCGTGCATGGTGATAGACTAGGGTCAAGTTTTAGTTTTCGGCATGTAGAGAGTCAATTTTTCCAGCACCATTTGTTCAAGAGGCTGTCTTTCTTCTAGTACACATGTTTGGCCCCTTTGTCAAAAATAAGGTGGCTGAGTGTGTTTGTATTTGCTTCTGTGTCCTCTGGTCTATTCCATTGATCTTCAGGTCTGTGATTTTGCCAATACCATGCTGATTTTATGAGTGTAGCTTTGTAGTATAACTTTAAGTCAGGAATTGTAATGCCTCCTGCCGTACCTTTATTGCCGAGAATTGTCTTTGCAATTCTGGGTCTTTTTTGGTTCCAAATAAATTTTTGGAATGACTTTTCCAGCTCTGTGAGGTATGTCAGTGGTATTTGGATAGGAATTGCATTAAATCTGTACAACAATTTAGGGAGTATGGCCATCTTCACAATGTTGGTTCTT
>PVJA010035221.1:0-21990 GCA_004027025.1 Myocastor coypus
TTTTTTTTTTTTTTTTTTTTTTTTTTTGAGACAGGGTCTCGCTATGCAGTTCAGGCTGGCCTTGAGCTCACTTTTGTAGCCCAGGCTGGTCTCGAACTCACATCGATCCTCCTGCCTCAGCCTCCCAAGTGCTGGGATTACAGGCGTGAGCCACCACGCCCGGCTCCAATTTATTGTTTTAAAACTGTTAGATTTTTAGTTTTTATTCTCATTCATTCTTCTTCTTCTTTTTTTTTTTTAATTGACTTTTTAAAAAATAATGGCCTGCTCAGCCTGTCATGGGGATCCAACCACAGTCCCTGAGGTTGCCTGAGCTTGCCTAGGCAGGCGCTTTAGACCACTGAGCCATCTTGCCAGCCCTCACTCTTTTTTTATTTATTTGATACAAGGTCTTGCTACACAGCTTGGACTCAGTGATTCTCTTGTCTTGGCCTCTTCAGTGCTGGGATTACAGGTGTGCATCAAGACGCCCAGTTTCTTGGCCAGTTCAGCAGCAGCACGGCATGTGCTACCAAGGATCAAACCCAGGGGCTTGCACTTACCAGGCAGGAGCTTAGACAGCTTAGACTGCTGAGCTATCTCTGCAGTCCAGACTGTCAGGTTTTTAGTGTACCATGTAATGCTCTTTAGCACCTTGCCCAGATTTTTGTTTTGCAGCTATTCATGTGAATAACGTAATAATCATGCAACCAATCAGCTGCCTGACCTGTTCCTGATCAACATCTCCTCAGCCCCACATAGCTACATTAGCTGCTCTCTAGAGCAGGGATTCCTTGTCAGAGTTGCTGATTGAGCAAGCTTTCCTACCACCACCTGTGGCCCCTCCAGCTTGCTTCTCCAACCTTTTCCGTGACTATTCTGCCTCAGTCAGGTTTCTGGTTACTGATGCTCTTTATCTCAGCTCCCATCCCAGACTCCCTTCCTCGCTAGCTTAATAAAGGTTATGGGTTTTTTCCCTAACTTTTACTCTCACTGGTACTCCAAAATCCCTGGCATCTATATTGATCATTTGTGGCAGAGCTCTTTTCTTGGATAAAACTCACAGATTTCTGGAGGGATCTTGCCCTCTGAGCCTATGCCGGGCAGCAGTGCTGCAGAAACACCACCGTGAGCACTGCAGCTAACAGTGGTGCTCACCTCTCTAAGGTGGACTGACTGACTGCCTGCCTGCCTGGCTATCATGCCAGTTTGCTGGTATTTTGTGTTTTGTTTTGGTTTGAGACAGGATTTCATTGTACAATTCAAGCTGGCCTCAAACTTGAAGCAGTCTTCCTTCCTCAGCCTCCTGAGTGCTGTAATTGCAGGTGTGCACTACCTCTCATGACTTTTCTGGTGATTTTTGAAGGGCTGTTTATCCTTGTCTACTTAAGCCTCTCAGGCCTCTCACCTTTTCTCTGTCTCACTTTCTGCTTGGTTAGAGAAGGAATCAGGTGGGAACTCAGTTTCCCCAGGTCTTGTGGTTACTTTTTACTCATTGCTGGGACAAATACCCGACACTCAAAATGAAGGAAGGAAAGGTTTCTTTAGCTCACAGTTACTGGAGGTTTCAGTCCATTTTCAGCCGGCTCCAAGGCTGAGTGGCACATGGCAGAGAGCAGCAGTTCATGGCGGTGGAACAGCAACATTATGGTGACAGAGGCAACTGACCAATCAGGACAGCAGAGAGCAACAGCTTCAGTCTGTCTCTCTGTCTCTTTATATTACATTCAAGCTCTCCACCTCAGCCTATCTGCCTTAGGCTACACCCATAATCCCAGAAGTACTTAAAACACATAGTCCCAGGGATCATGGATCAAGTCTCAAACTCTAGATCAGTACTAAATCACATAATCCCAGTTACTCAGAAGTCAAGTCTCAATCTATAGAAGTCCCTGCCCCATGACTGCATGAGGCTTTGGGGGGACAACTAGACATAAACCATAACACCCCATTACCAGCAAGACAAACATAGAAGATTGCTGTGTTGTCTGTGACCCTTTCCTCTGGAGGGAGCTGCCTACCTCTCATCTGAGTCTCCTTCAGCTACATGGCTGCTTTGGCTCTTGTCCCTCTCACTGTCTTAGGAACATGCTCCTAACTGTCCTTTCTCATGAAAATGAAACCTCTGGTCTTCATTGATGCTTTCCTGTCAACTTCAACTCCCTCCTGTCTTAAACCCAAAATTGGTGCTGATCTCCCATTGTCTTCCACCTGTCATCATAAATGTCTTTGCCTTCACAATTAAAATACATGAACAAAGAGAAAAACCCTTTCTTCATGAGGCTTGCAGTATATTACTGTATCAGATGGTAGTAAGTGTTGAGGAGGAAAACAAAGCAGAGAAAGGAGATAGAGAGAAGGGGGAAGGGGCTGCAGGCCTTGAAGAGTGGACTGGAAGACTTCATACCTCAGAAGATGGAAGGGAACTAGGCGCGGAACTCTAAAAAGAGAACAGTGAATGCAGATTTGTTTTGCCTGATGAGTTCAGGCTTCATCAGGAAGCAGGAGCGGCTGGATAGAGTGAAACCCAGGGAGCAACATAGTAGGAGACTGAGGTCAGGGAGCTGTGCTCTAGGAGACTGAGGCAAAAGATATCGAGTCCAGCCTGGGCAGCTTAGCAGGTCCATGCCTCAAGGAGTAGGAGTGTAGCTCAGTGAAAAGGCCCTGGATTCTGTTTACTGTACCAAATAAGTCAATTGATTACAGTAATTAAAAGACCAGATTGCATAGGTTCTTAGATGCCAGTTACATTCTTTGGCTTTTATACTAAGATTGGGGGTGTTTGCAGTACTGGAGTCTGAACACAGGGCACTCTGAGCTATATCCACAGCCCTTTTAGTTTTTGAGACAACATCTCATTAAGTTGCCTAGTCTGGGTTTGAACTTGCTATCTTCTTCCCTTCACCTCCTGAGCAGCTGTGATTTAAGTGTGCAGCACTGCCTCTGGCTGAGGTGGAGTGTGGGTGGTTTACTGAGCTGGCTTTGGTTTTGTTTTTTTTGAGATGGTCTTGATATGTAGCTCAGGCTGGCTGTAAACTCAGAGCAATCCTGCCTCAGCCTTCCAAGTGTTGGGATTACAGGCAAGTGCCACTGTACCTGGCTGAAGAACAAGAGGATTAAGCAGAAAATAACATGATCCAACTCACGTTTAAAGGGCAGTAAGGCTGCTATTTAAAACAACGCTGTATGGTAGGGACAGTGAAACTAGTTAGAATATTATTACAGTAACCCAGGTAAAGTAGAGATAGTAGTTCTAGCAAGGGAGAGAGCCATTGAGGTTATGAGAATCTAGCCATGGGTACATTTTCAGTACGAAATAACCTTATGCTTTGGACTTAATTTGGTGTTTGTTCGTCTGTTTTTCAGCAAATACTTTTTCTGCTGGCTATTGATTTATCATTTTTTAAGTTAGTGTTACTCATCACTGAATTACTGATATAATGCTCTTATACATCATTTTTGCTTACCTTACAGCCTTGGCCCTTCAGCCTTCTCTATCATTCTTAGTTTTGTCTTTGTTTTTGAGACAGGGTTTCACCAAGCAGTTCAGGCTGACCTTCAAGTCACTATGTAGACCACGCTATCCTTGAACTAAGCAGTCTTTATGCCTCAGAATCCTGAGTGCTAGGATTACCACCATACCTGGCTATTTGTAGTTTTTTTCTTTGGCCCCTACTTTGTTTAGATACTGTTGGGTTATCTGTAGGCATTCTCTTCTGACTCCCTCATGTGTAAACTCATTTGCAGTTCCTCGAGTCTCCTCCGGAAATCTCTGTCCTAGAGCCCTTCCCCTCTTGTGGTTTCTAATACTTGTGTATGTTGATGGAGATTGAACATGGGCACCAGGCTCCACCTCCAGCCTTTTTATTTTTTATTTTGAAAAAGATCTCAGTAAGTTGGCATGTCTGAGCTGGAATTTGAGATACTTCTTCCTCTAGCTCCCAGAGTGTTGGGATTGCAGGTGTGTGCTACCACACCCAGCTTCTGCTGTCCTTCATTTGCCCTCTAGTTTTGCTTTTAGTGGTGATGGTGCGTGTTTTTAGATTTTGTTGTGTTCTGTATTGTATTGATGGTGCTCAGCATAGACCAGGGCCCTCCAGGCAGAGCAGGTGCACAGTCCCTGAAGTGACCCCCGACCCTTTCCACGTTTGTGTATGTTTTGATTTTGGTTAGTTGATTTGTATCTTGCATTGCTAGACTTCCATAGCATAGCCTTGACGTGCCAGGTGAGTATTCTCCCATTGAGCTACACTTTCACCCTCAGCCCCAGTTCAATGGGAATGCATTCTCAGGTAACTTTATAAGAAAGGGTACCTGAGGGCCAGTGAGATAGCTCAGTGGTCTAAAGCACCTGCTTAGGCAAACTTAGGCAAGTGCAGGGACCACTGTTTGATTCCCTGGCTCCACATGCTGAACCAGCCCTGCCCTTAAGGAGGGCTGAGCTGGCAGATGATTGATAGATAGATAGATAGATAGATAGATAGATAGATAGATAGATAGATAGATAGATAGATAGATATAGATATAGATAGACAATACCTGAAATGTAAATTCTGAGCCCTTTAGTTCTGAAAAGTACCCAAGTCTCACTTTGTAGTTGTTTATCTGTATATAAAATTCTAGTTGTTTATAATTTGCCTTTTTCTCTATAGGGTTTGTTGTTTTGTTTTTTTATTTGTGTCTCTAAGGTTTTAAATTTTTTTTTAATAAGAATTTTATTATTTATTTTTTTATTTATTTATTCTTGTTTCAGAACCTTTGTTTGTTTATTCACTAATTTTTATGGCCAGCTCAGCCCGCCCTGAGGGCAGGGTTGGCGCAGCATGTGGTGCCGGGGATCGAACCACGGTCCCTGAAGCTGCCCAAACTTCCCCAAGCAGGCGCTTTAGACCACTGAGCCATCCCACTGGGCCCTTAAATTTTTCTTTAAAAAAGAAAAAAAGTATTTTACTCTATAAAGTGTTTCGATGGGGCCTGATTGGGAGTCTTTCAGACTTGGATTTTTTAAGGTAATT
The DNA here is from genome assembly GCA_004027025.1 of Myocastor coypus. Classification (NCBI taxonomy): domain Eukaryota; kingdom Metazoa; phylum Chordata; class Mammalia; order Rodentia; family Myocastoridae; genus Myocastor; species Myocastor coypus. Next base: position 4,995 of record PVJA010035221.1, read on the forward strand.
ATCTATTAGAACTTTGAGGGGGGAAGGAAGATAGCTCAGTGGTCTAAGTGCCTACCTAGCAAGCGCAGGGCCTGGGGTTCAGTCCCTGGTACTACTGCATGCCATGCCAGTCCTGGAACCCCGGGTGCACTGTGCTGGCCACCAAAACCAGGCGTGGTAGTATATACCTGTAATGCTAGTGCTTGGGAGGCTGAAACATGAAGACCACTAAAAGTCTGAGCTGCATAGCAAGAATCTGTACCAAATAAGTAAAAAATTATTTTTAAAAAAAGTTTAAAAGAATTTCAAGGGGCCAATGAGATGGTTCAGTGGTCTAAAGCGCCTGCTTAGGCAGGCTTAGGCAACTGTAGGGACCGAGGTTCAATCTCTGGCACCACATGCTGTGCCAGCCCCACCCCTATCCCCAGGTCAGACTGAGCTGGCCATAATATTAGGCTGAGACAGGAGGATCAGTGTGAGTTCGAGACCAGCCTTGGCTACAAAAGTGAGCTTAAGGCCAGCCTGAACTGCATAGCGAGACCCTGTCTTAAAAAGACAAAAAACAAAACAAAAAAAATCTTCAAGGGAACAGGGAGATAGCTCAGTGGCAGAAGTGCCTGCCTGGCAAGCATAAGATTCTGAGTTTGATCCCCAGTTCCACAAAACAAAATAAAATGAGTAAAAAAACCTATAATTAACACAATTTTCTGTTTCTCACTGGAACTGTTCCTTTTCTTAGGAGTTTATTTAGCTCACAATTTGTGGAGGTTTCAATCCATACTCAGCTGGCTCAGAGGCAAGGTGGCTTGGCACACAGAGGCTGAAGGAGCAGAAAGGGCAAAGGAGAGGAGCAAGCCTCTCTCCCTCCCTTATATGTATGCAAGCTACCCACACTAGGGCAGGTGTAGCACTACCACCTATAGTCCCAGCATTTGACCAACAGTGAACCACAAACTTTAGAACCCTACACACATGACTGCAGAAGGTGTTGGGAGACATCTGGAGGTAAACCATGTTGACAGGTGTGTTGGTACAGGCCTATAGTCTGAGCACTTGGAAGGCTGGGGCACTAGGATTGCAGAGTTTGAGGCCAGTCTGGGCTTTACAAAGTTCAAGGCCAGCCTAAACTATATAGCAAGACCTTATCTCAAAATAAATAGAAATTTTAAAAATAAAATGTTGCCATTGAACTTACTACACTTTTTTTTTTAAAAAAAAAAGGACCACACTGCCAAGAGCAATGTGATAATGAGCTCAAAGGAACCATTTTGAGGGAGACTGGCACATCTCCACCATTCTGAACTAGTGCTGACTCAGAATTGCCTGGTGTCAGGATGTACAAATTACATACAGCCCCTTGTAAACATGTTAGTAACAATGAGTCTTTTACTGTAACAGTTTTGCTTAATATTCGTTGTTTGTTTGGATCATCCCTTACTGATCAAATATATGTAGCATTTTCTGGGGAAAAAAATAAGCACACAGTGTGTCTTCATCTACCTTATTTATTGGATTGGCATCATGCATCTTTTGGCTCTTTCCCAAAGTTTGAGTCAGTTCAGGGCATGGAGGCAGGGACTACAGTGCAACTAGAGACATTCTAGAGCTGTCTCCAAAAGTAACAAGAACAGTAGGGTCTGTGTTTGAAGTTGGGTTAAGGTTTTGAGAGAAATTAATGGCAGTATTCTTCACTCTAGTAATTGCTTTTACAATGAAGTATTCACTTGTATAATCGCACTGCATATTTCCTTTCTAGCATATTCTTTAGAAGAACAGAAGAATCTCGCCAACTGTACTGATGATGGAGTGCTTTTTGAACAGAAGGGTCCAGTTTATGTTGCATGTCAGTTTCCTGATTCCTTACTTGATGTGTGCAGCGGTATAAATGATCCTAATTTTGGCTATTCCCAAGGACAACCTTGTATTCTTGTAAAAATGAATAGAGTACGTATATTTTATACTTCTGCTGTTCCTTGTGTCTAATACCTCTTCTCAGAAATTGTAATTATTTTTGATCATTTTGGCTGGGTTAATTAATGCCTTCCTTATTTCATGTTATCTCATTAGTGGATTGCTTACTTAAAAGTGTATTAAATTGTGGCCATTCAAATAAAATTACATTCCAATGAGCTCAAGGGGTGCTACAATTGTACCCACAACAGTAGCATTTTGCCATTTTTATAGAAGTGGTATCTGAGGTGTGGAACTCCTAGCAAAGGAAGAAGCTGATAGTCTCTCTGGATAGTTTTAGTGAGTGTGTGTCACTCAGCGGAGGGGAGGCCGTTGTGCTGCTTAAAGGGTATGCTGCAGAGTTGTCTTCTGTTATAGGTCATCTTTTCAAGGCTGTTCAAAGTCTCCCTTAAATGAGGCCATTCCTGCTTATTGACTTAGGAAAGTTTCTTAAACAGGCTGTAAACTTCTCAAGGTTGAATTTGTTTGTATACTGAAGTTATTGCTGACAAGTAAGTTGCTCATCTCTTGTAAAAGGAAAGCATGGGTCTTCTGGAGTTGGCACTGCTAAAAACAAGTTTCCTTTTCATAAGTAAACTGCATTTAAATTCAGGGTGCCAAAAAAATCCTCTTGCAAAATGAATGATGGAGTAGGGCGTGGGTCACAAACTTGATTTTTCTCCACAATTCTGGTCACAAACCAAATTAAATGAGAACCAAGCCAAATTCAGTGATTAGGCTCAATGTTGACCTTATGATTTGATTCAGTTCTTGTCCAGTTCAGTTTGTGACCAGAATCATGCAGAGAATCACATTTGTGCACTACCACTGTATCTGCTACAGAGTAGTAATAACTGCACACAGGAAGGAAGCCTTCTTGCATAGAACTACACTGTGCTGTGAGAGCATTGGAATACGATTATTCCCACTGTGTATATTTGTGGGACAGCTGTGAAACATGGTAAAGCTCTGAGAGCCTTATGGAAGCATGGTGGCAATTGAGACATATATTGCCCTGAAGAATAGTTTGTCAGCCAGGCGCTGTGGCATAGTCCTATAATCTTTAACGCTTGGGAGGCTGAAGCATGAGGATCACTGCAAGTTTCAGGTTTGCCTGGGTTATAGAGTGAACTCAAGGCCAAACTGTACTACAGAGCAGGACCTTAAAATAAACAAACATAGCTTATCATATTGTTTCTCTAGTTCCTTTTTTTTTTTTTTTTTTTTTTTTTAATGTATTTGGTACAGGCTCTCACTATGTAGCTTGGTCTCATAGTGACCCACCTGTTTTCAGCCTCCCCAGCACTGATTACAAGTGTACGCCATCATGCCCTGTCAGTGGCCAGCTTAGTGTGCCCAAGGGTAGGGCTAGTGTGGCATGTGGTGCTGGGGATTGAACCCTGGTCCCTACACTTACCTAAGCACATGCTTAGTCCACTGAGCTGTCTCATCTGTATTTCTTACTACATACAGTAAGTTGTCCTGAGGGTCAGGGATATGTAGCTCAAGACACAGCACCTGCCTGGCAAGTGTGTGGTCCTGAGTTCAGTTCCCAGTTCATAAATAGTCCTATAAATTAGATTTAAGGCTATTTATTGCTTAAAGGGTAACAAAATATGCAATTGCGTTTGAGTTAGTTATTTTTTCAGTTACTTCAATAATAAAATAGCTAATTTTAAAGTTCTGTATTATAAAGCTCATTGTAATAACCCCCCAAAAAGTAAAAGACAGATATAACTGAGTTTAATCCACAGAGTAATGTTGATCTCAGTCCCTCTGCCACTGTTGTCTAACAACAGATGTTCCTATCTGTGACGTTTAAATTAAATATTGTTTCTTAACTTTAGATCATTGGATTGAAGCCTGAAGGATCACCAAGAATAGTATGTATTTCAAAGGTGAGTATTTAATAACTTCTGTGAATACTTTGATAATTCTTATAATGCTTTAAAAGACTATTAACCTTAGTCATCTTTTTTTTTTTTTCTTCGCTGCTTAATTTTTCAGATACTATATATTATAAAGTCATTCGTAGAATAAAATTCTACCAACTCTTTTGGGACTATCCCTTCACTTTCCTAACAAGCACTTAAAAAGACATTTGCTGTGTCTGATTTTGCATTTATTGCTTTATGTCCACATAGACTGTATTTCAGAGATTTTAATGTTTATTCTTCCAGCTTAGCAGCTCTGAAATTGGTATAATTGGCAGGTGTCTTAATACTATATTAAGACTTTTTCCTTATTAACAGTTTATAAATTAGTGTGCTAATTGGTGCCATCTGCGAGTTAATGAAATAGGGTGCATTTTTCTTAAGGTAGAAGCTTCATGTTCTCCTTACCCCTGCTTGTGTTCCAGAGTGCTATGCAGTTTTCATTTCATAACTTCTTTTGTTTTCTCTTCATGCTGCAAATGAACTAAGACATACATGTATAAAAGATGGGAAAGACTCTGAGGATAAATTTAAGTTTTGAATTTAATCTTTATGCTACTAACATTTAGCTCCAACTGTATGGATGAGTAATTTTACTCAATTGTTGTGTGAAAAATCAGTTAAAAGTTACCAGGAAAGAAACCTAATTCGGGGCTGGGGAGATAGCTCCGAGGCACAAGTGCCTGCTGGGCAAGTGCAAGGTTGTGAGTTCGAACCCTGGTCCCACAAAAGAAAAAAAGAAACCTAATTCAACACAGTGCATTTTACCTTTAGGCAGAAACTGTATGTTAGTTTGTAAACATCATGCACCTGCACCTTGGGTTGGTTGGGTCTGATTCCCACAGCTTCTGACTCAGTAGCTTGGGCTGGGGCCCATCTCTGTATTTGTGCTAAATTTTCAGGTGTACATGGTTCAGCTACCCTAAGGCTCACACTTCAAGAACTCCTGTGTCAATGTCCTTTTTTATTTTCTTTTGGTGCTGGGAACTGAATTCAGGGCTTTTGTACTGAACCATACCTTCACCTATCCTCCCCATGGGTCCCCATTTTTAATTTGAGGTGAGACTTTGCTAAGTTGCCTACCTACAAGGCCCAAATTTGTGACCCTTCGTGCCTGAGCCTCCCAGAATGCTGGGATTACCGTGTGAACCACTGTTAAGAGTATGCACTGATTAAAATGGAATTAAAAAGCCAGGCAGTGTGAAGCATCTCTTGGGTAGAAGTATACATGTGCAACCAGCCTTAGGCAAGTCAGTTTATACAGGAAATTTGGATTTTAAAAGGCCAAAACTGGGGGAGTCGGGATGGAAAAGATAAGGCAGTAAAATGAATCACCAGTTAAAATATTTATTACAGGCCTGGGATGTAGTGCAGTGGCAGTAGCACTTACCTAGCCAAGCATAAGACCCAGATGTCTGGTAACAAAAAAATAACAAAAGATGCAATAAGAGACTCACTGCCACTTAGCACCTTGGAAATACTCCCTCTTTCTTTGAACATTCACCCCCTTCATCCTTGCCACTATGTGTAGTTCTGGAAGCTCTTTCTCATGTCACACAAAGTCTGGCCAGAAATGTGGCACACATTGCTGCAGGGGCCATCCATGCAGAGCAAGCTTCAAAGTTTTCTGTCATGCTCACTGCATATCCCACTGTGGCTTCTGGCTCTTGGCCAAGGTCAAAATGGCGGAGAAGGGTGAATATTTTCAGTCAGTTCAGTATACCAGGCACAAGAGCACAACTAGAGACTTAGAAGAGGACTCCAGAACTGTTTCTGAAAATGACACGCATGTTGGACTGAACATCCTGACTGGGAGATGAGTCCTGAAAACACAGACACTGATGACCCAAGGTGGCCTTTCAGTTCCTATTAAAAGGCGATTCCTGCAAAGGATATGTTTCTGTCACTCATTTTCTCCCTTTTTTGCTTTCTTTCTTTCTTCCTTCCTTCCTTCCTTCTCCCCCCTCCCCTTCTTTCTTTTCCAGAACCAGAGATTGAACTCAGCCCTTGCACTTGCCAGTCAAGTGCTTATTCTACTGAGCCATCTGCCCAGCCCCTTTCTCAGTATTTCATTATCATTTAAGAAAATTTAGGACTGGGGAGATAGCTCAGTCATAAGCGCCTGTCTGGCAAGTGCAGGGTTCTGAGTTCAATCCCTGGTACTGCAAAGAGCAAGGGAGAGGGAAGAGAGAGAAAATTTAGAAAAATAGAGGAAAGAAAAAAGCAGTACCAGTGATAACCATTGCTTGTAACATTTGTCCTGTATGCTTCCAAGTCCTTTGCATGTGATGATTTATGAGGAAATAAATTAATTTTAAAATTGTATTTTGTTTTCAGTGGAGCTTAGTGGCAGTTTTTCATAGAGTTGCCTGTAGTTTTGCTGTAGTGGCATTTGTGTGGATTATGACATGTCTTTTCCCCCTAAAGTATCTCGTTAGTGATTCATTTCAGTATTATTTCAGTATACTGAAAAGCATGTATTTTCAGTGTAAGTATAAAACAAGTTTAAGGGCTGGGTGTGATGGTGCATGCCTGTAATCCTAGCACTTATGGCTGAAGCAAGGAGGATCATTGCAAGATTGAGTCCAGCCTGGGCTGCAAAGTGAGCTCAAGGCCAGCCCGAACTGCAGAGTGAGATCTTGTCTCAAAAGGATAATAAATCAGGCTGAGCTGGCCATAGAAATGAATAAATAAACAAACAAAAGTTCTGAAACAAGAAAAAAAAATAAATAAAATTTAAAAAGGGGGTGCGGCAGAATGGCTCAGTGGTCTAAAGTACCTGCTTAGGAACACTTAGGCAGCTGCAGGGACCCTGGGTTTGATTTCCGCCCTGCCCTCAGGGCAGGCTGAGCCAGCCATAAAAATAAACAAAAGTTCTGAAACAAGGAAAAAAAAAAAAAAGATAAAATTCAAAAAGATAAAAAAATGGGTCGATAGACTCAGTCGGCAGAGTGGTGGAGTCTCCACCCTGGGTGACCAGCAGAGCCACAGTGCCGAGCCCCACTTCTCTGTAGTTGATCTGCTCACTTCAGGGTGATGAGTGCTTAATGAGGTCGGCAGAAGACAGCTGGGGAGTGCTCAGGAAACCTACTCAGAGGAACCCCCCTTTCCATTTAGGGGATTATCTGTTTCTGTAAATGAAGCTTATATGTTAAGGTAAAATAAGGCAGATAAAAGCAATTAATGCAGAAAAATGTTGATGTGTGGTTTGTTCCTGCAAGGTAAAAATTTGTTTTTCTTTTCTTGATGCTGGGGATGGCATCAGGGCCTTGAGCTCATGCTTTGCGCTGAGCTGTCTCTGATCACCAAGATTTTTAAATGACTTGTAGAGTTTCTGTAGCCATGTCCTCTTCTCCATGTGTGGGTGGCTCAAGCTTGCTGCAGTGGGAGGTGAGGCCATCTCCATGCTTTGTGCCCTCTGCCTGTGGGTTTCCTGGGTTGTGCCCTGTGCACGTGGTGCTCTGTGATCATGATGTGAGGTGACGTGAGCAGCAAGGAGGATTTCATTCCCTGGACAGTGCTGCTGTGCTATGCTGTGTCATGTGTTTTCAGAAGAGGGTGTTAGGGGCCGCAGGTGCAGCTCAGTATTAGTGTGTGCTTAAGTGCAGGAAACTCTGGAGTTGAGCCCCAGCATCACACCCACACAAGTAGAAATTAGTGTTCAAGAATGAACAGCAGCTTCTCCTGTCAGATGTATCCCGGTCTCACCTCTGGTTACAGCTCTTATGGTTATTAATTTTGGACCTTCTGCCTCCGGTCTGAATCTGTTTTCTAGATTGGCACCTTGTAGCAGCTGTTGCTTTCCCATCTGAAGCACAATTTTTATTCGACTCAGAAAAATACTTGCTGAGCCGGGCGTGGTGGCGCACGCCTGTAATCCCGGCACTCGGGAGGCTGAGGCGGGAGGATCGGTGAGAGTTCGAGACCAGCCTGGGCTACAAAACTGAGCTCAAGGCCAGCCTGAACTGTACAGCGAGACCCTGTCTCAAAAAAAAAAAAAAATAATAAAATAAAATAAAATAAAACTCATGCAAAAAAAAAGAAAAATACTTGCTGGTGCATTCTCGCTATCAATGAGGAATGACATTTGGGGCAGCTGGACCATTGAGTAGAACTGGCTATACATGAGTAGGGACTCATGAAGAGTGGTGTGTATTGGCAAATGTAATTTGTGTCAGAGGGTATGTAATTATGTAACATTTAGGTAATTGTGTAATATAGTCAAAATAAATAACTGTTCTCAGAAGTATGTAATACAGTTGGAACTGCATTGTAGTTTCTCCATACAGTTAATAATTCCTACTGCTTTCACCATAAACACAAATTTTTAAATGCTTTGCTTTGACCTAAAAGGGGTTTTTTTGCTTTCAATTTCAGGATGAAGATCCACCAATTCTATCAGCTTATCCTAATGATGGACTCATAAACTTAAAGTATTTTCCATATTATGGAAAGAAACTGCATGTAAGTGTTTAGAGGTTTTTACATGTTAATCTTTTGAAAAATCAAATACCACCTATCTGGTAGATAGACACATCCTCCTATAATTTGTATGTTGGATTTTAAAGAGAGTGATGTGAGCAAGTGGAAAACCAGATTGTCTTAATTACTTTTGTCTCGCTGCTGGGACAAAATACCTGACACTCAAAACTTAAAGAAGGAAAGGTTAAAAAATTTAAAAAAGGGCTGGGCGTGGTGGTGCATGCCTGTAAGGGAGGCTGAGGCAGGAGGATCAGTGTGAGTTTGAGACCAGCCTGGGCTACAAAAGTGAGCTCAAGGCCAGCCTCAACTGCATAAGTGAGACCCTGTCTCAAAAAAGACAAAAAATTAAAAAAGAAGGAAAGGCTTACTCTTAGCTCATAGTTTGTGGAGGTTTCAGTCCATACTCAGCTGGCTCCAAGGCAGAGTGCCACATGGCAGAGGGTAGCAGTTCATGGTGGTGGAAAACAGCAAAGAGCAAAAAAGAAGCCCACAGTGGCAGGGAGGAAGCCTCTCTTTCCCTTGTATTGTATTCTGACTGTCAGCCCCAGGGCAAGTGTAGCACTCACCCATAATCCCAGCATTGGATCATGAATTCATCACAAACTCCAGAAGCCAGCTCATGACTACATCTACATAAAAAAAAAACTATAATACTTATCTAAAGTTCAAAACAGGCCGGGCGTGGTGGCACACGCCTGTAATCCCAGCACTCGGGAGGCTGAGGCAGGAGGATCGCTGTGAGTTCGAGACCAGCCTGGGCTACAAAAGTTAGCTCAAGGCCAGCCTGAACTGCACAGTGAGACCCTGTCTCAAAAAGACAAAAAAAAAAATAAATAAATAAAAAATAAAGTTCAAAACAGGACCCATGGATGCATTCAGGAGCCTGAGGCAGGAGAATCTCTTGAGTTTGAGACCACCCTGGGCTTCGTAGTTCAAGGGCAGGCTGAACTACATAAGGAAATCCTGTCTCAAAAAAATAAGCAGAAACACCATATAGAACATAAGTGGACAAATGAAGGGGTGATTATCTTTGGGGTTTTATTTTTTGTTTTTTGTTTTTTTTTCTTTTTTGAGACAGGGTCTCGCTATGCAGTTCAGGTTGGCCTTGAGCTCACTTTGGTAGCCCAGGCTGGTCTCGAACTCACACCAATCCTCCTGCCTCAGCCTCCCAAGTGCTGGGATTACAGGTGTGCGCCAAATAGATTATTTATTTTTCTTGTTTCAGAACTTTTGTTTATTTATTTATTTTTATGGCCAGCTCAGCCTGCCCTGAGGGCAGGCTGGCGTAGCATGTGGTGCGGCTTTTTTTTTTTTTTTTTAGAATTTATTTATTTATTTATTTATTTATTGTTTCAGAACTTTTGTTTGTTAGTTTATTTTTATGGCTGGCTCAGCCTGCCCCGAGGGCAGGGCTGGCGCAGCATGTGGTGCCAGGGATCAAACTGTGGTCCCTAAAGCCACCTAAGTTTTCCTAAGAACGCGCTTTAGACCACTGAGCCATCCTTCCAGGCCCAGTATCATTTCTTTCATTACAAATATATCTATATATTTGGAGGAAATAGAAAAATACTAAAGAAAAAGCCTACTCTGTTAAAATAGTAAAGTATATATAAAGGGACTGGGGAGATAGCTTGGTGGTCAAAGTGCCTGCCTGGCAAGTGCAAGGACCTGTGTTCAGTCCTGGGTACCACTTGCCATACCGCCTCCACTATGGGTCCAGCAAGCTGGAACTGGATGTGGCAACACGTGCCTGTAATACTGGCACTGGGGAGGCTGAAACAGGTAGGATCACTGCAAATCTCGCTGCTGCATAGTGAGGCCATATACCAAATACATAAACTTCAAAAAATAAAATGAAAATCAAAAATACATATAAAACCTCACCTTTAAAAAAAAGAATCATTTGGGGCCAGGGAAGTAGCGCAGCAGCGTAAGTGCTTGCCTGGCAAATACAAGCTCATGAGTTTAAAAAAAAAAGAAAAAATCATTTTTTAAAAATCATAAAATCTGGTGCCGGGCGTGGTGGCTCACGCCTGTAATCCCAACACTTGGGAGGCTGAGGCAGGAGGATCGCTGCAAGTTCGAGACGAGCCTGGGCTACAAAAGTGAGCTCAAAGCCAGCCTGAACTGCACAGTGAGACCCTGTCTCAAAAAGACAAAAAAAAAAAAAAAAAAATCATAAAATCTGGGTTACTTTTCACTTTGAAATTATTCCAGATTTGAAATTATTATGATAGTAGAAAGTTGCATGTAAGCCCTTTACAAGATTTTTTTTTTTTTTTTTTTTTTTTTAATGACCTGCTCAGCCTGCCCTGAGAGTGGGGCTGGTGCAGCATGTGGTGCCAGGGATTGAACTGTGGTCCCAGCAGTGGCCTAAGCTTGTCTAAGCAGGTGCTTTAGACTGCTGAACCATCTTGCCAGTCCCTTTACAAGACTTCTTAAATCTCACCTCATTTCTCAAATTTTACCTCATTTGTCTTAACCTTTTCCTTTAAAAAAAAAAAAAAAAAAAAATATATATATATATATATATATATATATATATATATATATACATACATACATATACATACACACACACACATATATATATATGTGTATGTATATGTATATTCTTGCAAGCTGGGCGTGGTGGCGCACGCTTGTAATCCCAGCACTTGGGAGGCTGAGGCAGGCGGATCAGTGTGAGTTCAAGACCAGCCTGGGCTACAAAAGTGAGCTCAAGGCCAGCCTGAACTGCATAGCGAGACTGTCTCAAAAAGAAAAAAAAAAAATTGCAAGAGTGGTACACAACTGTCAAAGGCCATTAACACTGATACAGAGCTGCTCATCTTACAGACTTGCTGAGATCTACAAAGGCTGGTCCAAAAACTGGTTAAATATTTCTTACATTAAAAGATATATTGCCGTCCCCAGTCCCCCCCCAGCACCCTCTCCCCAGTTGAGCAGGCTCGGCCTCTCATTCCTGCCACTTGCTGAGGCAGCTCTAGCAGGATCTGCCATTGGGCACCTTGTTTGATGGATTTGAGACTGCAGTTTCTCTTTCCCAAAGTTAAAATGCTGTTCAGGGCAACGTTTTAAATTGGTTCAGGGCATCAGAAGGCAGGCACATGTGCAGCACCGTACAACTCTGGGTTCTTTTTTTGAGACATGGTCTCACTATGTAGTTCAGACCGGCTTTGAAATCTTAAGCAGCCCAGATTGCTTCAGCCTACACAGCGGTTCTCAACATGTGGGTCTCGACCCCAGCGGGGGTTGAACAACCAAACACAGGGGTTGCCTAAAGCCATCGAAAAATGTTGATTTGGGGGCCTGGCGGGATGGCTCAGTGGTCTAAAGCCCCTGCTTGGGAAAGCTTGGGCGGCTTCAGGGACCTCGGTTCGATCCCCGGCACCACATGCTGCGCCAGCCCTGCCCCCGGGGTGGGCTGAGCCAGCCATAAAAATGAGTGAATAAACAAAGGTTCTGAAACAAGAAAAAATAAATAAATAAATAAATAAAAAAAGAAAAGAAAAGAAAAGTGTTGATTTATTTGGAATTACAGTATATATGTCTTTTGAGACAGGGTCTCTCTATGCAGTTCAAGCTGGCCTTGAGCTCACTTTTGTAGCCCAGGCTTGTCTCAACTCACATCGATCCTCCTGCCTCAGCCTCCCAAGTGCTAGGATTACAGGCATGCGCCACCACACCCGGCTTGGAATTACAGTTTTTGAAGTAGCCACCAAAATTATTTTTTGGTTTGGGGTCACTGCCACATGAGGAACTGTATTGTGGGGTCACAGCATTCGAAAGGTTGAGAACCACTGGCCTACTAAGTGCTGGTATTACTACACCCATTCTGTCTAGGTTTATCTCATGTTTTTCTTCCACCAGCTGCAAAATCTCCGTGGTTCCTTTTGGTGAAGAATTCTATTTAGAAGCCACATTGAAGTTTGTACACATTCATACAAAGTTTTATATATAAATATATGTCGATATCCTTGCTAAAGTATATATAGGATATAGACCTAGGTAAAATAACAGTATAACCTATAGTCTTTAAATAAGGACTATAGGGAATGTGTATCCTCTTCAGGCACATGTCATAAAATTGTCAGAGTGGAAGTGTGCTAGGGATGGTTTTGCACATCTGTAATTGCAGCCACCTGACCCTGTGCAAAGTAAAAAATAAAAGTAAGGCTCAGTGGAAAGGCACTGAGTTTAATTCCCTGTACTAAAAAGTGAATGTATTAATAATTAACACCTTTGGGTCACAATAAAGTAGAAATTGAGATGGCTAAAGTGGGGAGATGGAGAGCGTAGGGCAGCCTGACTCAAAACGACCTTTTCTCATGGTAGGAAGAATAGAATAGAAAGGAAAGTTCATAGCAAAATTTTAAAAATCTGTAGAACACCTAGATAATGAAGGGCCCCGGGAGATAGCTCCGAGGTACAAGTGCCTGCCTGGCAAGTGCAAGGTCTGAGTTCAAACTCTGGTCCCGCAAAAAAAAAAAAAAAAAATCTAGATAATGATCACAGCTTTTGGAATACATTTAAAACAGTGCATATGGGAAAATTCAGCCTCATATACTTTGATCAGTTAGAACAATAAGCCAGCTGCCGCCTTTAATCCCAACAGTAAAGCAAGCTGAGGCAGACAGAAGGTTACAACCTTGAGTCCCACCTAAACAGCTTAGGAGACACTGTCTCAGATATTTTTAATAGAAATAAAAAGCTGAGAGGGTACCCCAATAAGTTTTGTGACATAGTAGAATAATAGTTAATATACTGCATCACGTTTAAGGTAGTACAAGACAAACCGGAAAGATTTTTTTAAATTAATTAATTAATTTATTTTTTTCTTGTTTCAGAACCTTTGTTTGTTTATTCACTCATTTTTATGGCTGGTTCAGCCTGCCCCAAGGGCAGGGCTGGTGAAGCATGTGGTGCCGGGGATCGAACCGTGGTCCCTGAAGCCACCCAAGCTTTCTTAAGCAGGCACTTTAGGCCACTGAGCCATCCCGCCAGGCCCCCGGAAAGATTCTTATAGAAAAAGAAACATAAAATTTTCAAAAGTAGCTTCTGCTGAAATGTAAATGAAATTATTATAAAATGTGAGTTCATGGGTTTCTATTTATTTACCAGGTGGGCTATCTCCAGCCATTGGTTGCTGTTCAGGTCTCCTTTCAATCTAACAGTACCAAAAAAGAAGCAACGGTAGAGTGCAGAATTGAGGGGTCAAAGAACCTAAGAAACGAGGACGATCGTGACAAGTTCTTGGGAAGAGTTGTCTTCAAAATCACAGCACGCGCATAACCTTGAGTAGGATGTCTCCACCGAATAAATGTTGTGTTGTCTTCATTGTGTGCCCGCTGGACCTGCCAGTCTAGAATTCTGAGACCGCCTTGGGGAGGTGGTGCTGCCCAGCTGGGGCGCAGCATAACGTGCTTCCAGATCACAGTGTTCCGTGTCCTCTGAAATAACTGCCTGCTGCTCTGCTGCCCTTCGAACCAGTGTCCAGTCGCCACATAGGGACCGGTGAATGCCTGATTCGGAGCATGTGGGGTGGGGGGGCTTGTCCTGTTTTTAAATGTGGTTTAGTTGCCAAGTGTCTCAAGCTCTGTGCTGTGCAATGTAAATATTATGGATTTAACACTGGTTAACTCTATTTTGATGCCAACAAAGTTTTAGGGGTTAAGTACTACCTGGCCAACATTAAGAGACTGTGGCTGCAGGACGTGGATGTGGAGAAGCTCTGTAGGTGAAGAAGCAAACAGAATAAAAGTGGATCTGAAAGTATTATCTTGGTTTTTTTGTAAAATTATTTTTTACATCCCAAATTAGTCTGTGGATCTTCTTGATTAAGAGCACAAACTTTTTGTTATAAAACATGTTTTTAAAAAAGCTGATAGGATTATTTTCATGTTGGAACCAAGTCTCTTAGAATGTATTTCAGACCATAGGTGAAAGCGTTTTTAGGTTAGAATGAATATGCACCTAATTTTTTATGAAATTAAATTCATGAGTCTTAAATTGTATAATAGTTTGTGAAATATCTTGTTACTGCTTTTATTTAGCAGACTGTGGACTCTAATAAAAAGATTTAAATTGTGAAATATAAAAGGTTGGAACTTATTTCTAGCTTGAAGCCAAAAATCAGAGTTTTACATCCCATTCTTTAGTGTCGTGGAGTATTCCCTGCTTCGATGTTAGGTGTGTTCTTGATGTGGTGTGGTGTAGCTTCCTCCTCTGGAGGTAGTGCAATTCCCTTGTGATCTGTGGGGTCTTTTCTTAATCTTTTGTTCCTGTCTTTTTTTTTTTTTTTTTTTTCTTTTTGAGACAGGGTCTCTGTGCAGTTTAGGCTGGCCTTGAGCTCACTTTTGTAGCCCAGGCTGGTCTCGAACTCACACTGATCCTCCTGCCTCAGCCTCCCAAGTGCTGGGATTACAGGCGTGTGCTACCATGCCTGGCTCTCCTGTTGTCTTTAAAAAAAGAAAAAAAATCAGTATGCATAGTCTCCTGTTGATTCAAGCCCACACTAGTGGTTGTTAGCCCAGCTCAGGAGCAGCTGCTGCTTAAAGTATAGGTGTGGGTTGGGCTTGTCACAGCCTTGGTGGCTGGGGCACCTCCAATCTGGCTACAGGCACCCAGCTATTGTGAGCATTCTGCTTAATGCTCTGTTGCCAGGATCTTGCAACAATTTTCTCTCCAGAGGTCTTTGCAACTGAAGAAAAATGGTCCTTGCTGTTGTTAAAACTTATTCTGGGCTTTGGTTTTCTTTATACTACACTTAAGAATGAAAAACAAAAGATTGGTAAAATGAAAGAAAATCACAGACCTGCAGTGAGGATGTTTTCATTGGCTATTTGAGCAGGTCCTCCCTCAGCAGCTAGCAAATTTGACTCATGAGTATTGGTTTAAATATTCCGGAGGGGTTTGCTTAATAAAGTGTAAGATGGATAGAATTTGTTTTTTGATGAGCTTGAGCAAATTCAAATTCCTAGGATTAAAACAGTCGAGGATGTGTAATGCTGAGACGGGCACATACGTCCTTAGAGCACCTGTTCGCTGCTGTCCAGCTGCTGCGTGGCCTCAGCTGACCCCTGCCTTCATCTGTGCAGTTGGGAGAGGTTAGCAAGATCCTCGGCCAGGAATATGCCAGGTTGGCCTCCAAGAAGATGGGAACACATGGTCTCAGATGGAAAACCAGGACAGAGCAAGAGTGTTGTGACAGTCACAGCAGGGATACAGAGGTGTGGGGCTGGGCAGGACTGGGCTGCTGCACAGGCTGGTTCCTTCTCGGAAGCTCTCCCTAACGTAAAGGTCCCTGGAGAGAAGCAGTGCTCACTGAGGAGGAAGGGCCAGGTGTGGGGGTGATAGAGAGGTGGACTGCCGTGGAAGGGTGGCCAGGCTTTGCATTTCTACTGCATCTCCGTGGTCCTTAGAACTTCAGTGTGTGCAGAGGCCCTTGGGTGCCCATGTCATGCTACCTGTTTACAGCAACAGCTCACATGACACCACAGAGAGCTACAACTCTGCTTCCATGGCCATTAAGTCAGTCTAACAGGTGACACTGGATGAGAAAGTCAGTTTTGCTGGCTGGTACAGCTTTTTTGTTTTTTATTTATTTTTCTTGTTTCAGAGCTTTTGTTTATTTTTATGGCCAGCTCAGCCTGCCCTGAGGGCAGTGCTGGCGCAGCATGTGGTGCAGGAGATGGAACCGCTGTTCCTGCAGCCGCTCAAGCTTTCCTAAGCAGGCACCACTGAGCCATCCTGCCGGGCCCTGTTTTTTTTGTTTGTTTGTTTGTTTGTTTTGCAGAACTGGGGTTCAGACTCAAAACTTTGCAGTTGGCGGGCAGGCACTTGTGCCATGGAGCTATCTCCCCAGGCCTCGGTACAGGGTATTTTAAAGCAGTATTTTGTGTTCCTTAGGAAATTTGCTAGTTTTCTTAGATCTCCAAGATGTTTTATATTTGGGGCACTTAAAGGGAAGCTTGACTGTTGTGTTTTGGTCGCTTAGAGATGACAAATTGCACACAGTTCAGTCTGTCCTGCTTTGCGTATATGGGCATAGTGCCATCTGTGTGCAGTGCCTTGTGCCAGGGTTTTTGTAGACACATGCTTCTCCTTGCCACTAAGCTCAGCCTGCATGCATGGTGCAAAGACCAGTTTGCCCGCAGGAGTTTGAGGCAAGAGAATTGCCACCTGGCTGCACAGTGAGTTCAAGGCTGGCCCGAATTACACAACAGGACCTTGTCTCAAAAGAATGTAAGATTGTTCTTGGGTTCTGTGTAATCACAGGAGACTGAAGCAGCCTCAGAAATGAGATCAAAGCACATTTGGACACAGCGTTGCTCTCTGCAAGGGATCATGTCTTAAAGAAGGGGGAAATCTGCCCTGTCCACGGTCAGTGAGTTAGAAGCCTAGGGCCCTGTCCAGCTTGGAGCAGAAGCTCTAGCAGGGCCACACTGTGCCCAGTCTATGAAAATGGGAGAAGAGCCTTTGGAGCAACTCAGAAATCAAAGCTAGGGTAATCATCATCCCACTCTAGATTCTAGACACAGCCTGAGCTCAGATGTGGCCACTTGTGATCTCAGTGATCCTGGGTGCAAAGCAGGGGCTGCCCTGGCAGTTCAGTATTACAGGGGCTCCAGCCTCTTGGGTCCAGTCAC
>PVJA010035222.1:0-21985 GCA_004027025.1 Myocastor coypus
GGATGTCACAAACCAGTTATTATATGTCTTTGGGATTCAGTCTCCTCTTTCCACAATAAAGACAATAAGATTGAGCTCTTCTGATTTTTTTTAAAGGATTCAATCTCACATCGTATTTTAAGCTTTTAATTATTTCAGTGAAAATTTGTCTCCGTTTATTTGGCTCTCAAGTTTTTGACAACCAGCAAAGCAGCATTTGGAGGGAGGAAATTTGTTGATAACATCAAATTCAAAGCAGGGCGGCCAACTGGCTTCAGACCCATTATGTGATCATATCAGATCCTGGTCGAGCACGAAGCTCAGGGCCCCAGGTAAGGGCTTGGAATCTGCCATCCACCGTAGATCCTCAAAGCACTTCCGGGAGGGAGTCAGTCATCTTGCTCAACTGCTGCTCAGCTTGCTACTCACTGCTGGGGATGGTTGATAGTTTTTGCCTTTCATTTTTTAGAATATGTTTACTTGTCTCAGTCTAATCACATAGGAACCAAAGAAGGTGAGGTGCTGGGACTGCAGAATTCTGAGTGAGCTGCGCCCCGAGCCGCAGCACTCCTGCCCGCCTCCATTGGTACCATTGCTTCATCTACAATACTGGGACAACGGTCTGGAGTAACCTGTTGGGTTAGGGAGCCGACTTGTGTCATTCGAGGACAACGGGATGAGCCACGAGTTTTAAATAATGCGGAATTAAGCAGTAACGTGCCAAGGTTGGGATGAAGGCAAATGTGATCGCAGTGGCCCAACAGGACACTGTTTGCCAGTGTGGAAGATCCTGAGCATCTCTGCATTTCAGCAGCGCTGTGAAACTTTTAGATCTGGCCACTTGTGTTTCTGAAGGGGAAACTGAGGCAAATATCTAGGTGTGCTGTAGGAGGATCTCCTAGATCTAAACAAAGACTTGGGTGCCCAACCTGATGTGATGTATTTTAAGGTGCTCAGAAAAGAGCCCAGAAAGTCAAGATCAGCTGAAGACCCAGCCCAGCAGGGCTTCAGAAGGTGGCACTGGGCCCAGCCACAACTCCGGGGGTCACCTCTGCTGTGCCTCCATTTCCCTCTTTGCTGCTTACTAAGCTAAGCGTGCACCCTTTACCCCCGATGGCTTTTCTGATTTCTTTTTCAATTTATTTTTAACTGATAAAAGCATGAAATCATACATATTTGCAGGATACCATGGATATCTTGTACGCATTTTGTAATGTGTAAGTCAGGTAAAAGCTGGGCATGGGGGTGCAGCCTACACTCCCTGCACATGGGAGGCTGAGGCAGGAGGATCAAGATGAGCTCAAGGTGAGCCCAGGCTGAACTACATTGCAAAACCCTGTCTCACAACATGAGAGCAAAATCATATGTAGTACACTTTGCAATGTACAGTCACTGTGGTATGCCATAGAATGCCAGAGCTTCCTGGTGTTCTCACCAGCACTTGGTACCTATTGATCCATCTGCCCAACCCCTACCCCGTTCTCTGCTTATAGACAATTGCTGGATCCCATGGGAGCCCTATTTTAATTTTTTGGAGAAGCTCTGTATTGAGTTCCTTAACCAACACTAGCTGACCCTCCCCCGGCCTCTGTCCTCTATCTTTGCTCTCTCTGCTTTCTGCTCAGCTTCATGGATTTACCTACTGACAGCTAGCCAGTCTCCTGCTGTCTGTCTGCTGCCCTTCTCCCAAATGCTAGTTCATCCAGCTACTCGCTACGTATGTGGCTCATATGCAAAGCTCATGAAGAAGCTGCCTATAAAATCAGGGCCTTTGTCTCAGGCACCAAGTTCTGCATAATCACTGGTACCCAGGACAGTGGGGCTCATGATCCCAACATGGCATTTTATCTGTAAACAATGAAAGAAAGGGTCCATGGAACCTTTTCAGGTATTTTAGGGCCTGTGGTTATGTCTAGTATTTAAATAGAGGTATTTCATCTCTACTGTGTATCACGGCAGGATGGAGGCTGTTACACTCACGCTGCCATTGTAATAGAGAAGGTGACCGCTCTGTGTGAGAGCTACTAAAACGTTCTGGGGGAATTCAGAGAGTAAACTGACTCCAACTGGTGACTCAGAAAGGCACTATGGGTAAAAGGAAATAGCACTGAGCAGTGAGGCATAGACAGAACACTGATAGAGAGGAAGGAGGGGATTACGCAGGGAGAGCAGTGGTCAAACAAAGCAGAGGTGTGGAAGGTTTGGGGAATGTCAGGACTCATCTAGTTTGAGTAGGAACAGGAGAAAGAAGAGCTAAATCTGAAAATTCTGAACACTGAGATAAAGAGCCTGAACTTAATGTGCTGGCATCAAAGGTTATCATTAAATAGTGCTCATGTAGGCAGTGAAGGGATGGGAGTTGTTTTAGGAAAAGTCTTCTGACAGCTGGCTATAGGGTAGGGGAGGAAATGACAGAAGACAAGGAGGTTATTGTCACTAGGGTGTGTCCGAGAAAACAAGACTAGACAGTGGATGTGGAATAATTTCAGAGGTAGAAAATAAGAGCTGCTAGCTCCCAAGAGCTCTTGCATGGCCTGTGCTGGGAGCTTTCCTTACACTACTTTATTTCATCCACAAGGATAGTGTAAGTTATATTTTATTCACCTTAGTTTATAGGTTGTGAAACTGAAACTCAGATCAAGGCAGTGACCCTGTTAAGCATCACATTAGAGCTGGACTAAGTCTAGGGAACTCCTAAAGCTATGGCTGTTTGAAAGTTTTGGGCTCCCTTCCAAGAGGGCTGGTGGTTGACTTAAAGAAGAGCAAGAAAGTCTGCTACTGAAGAGAGCCTCACGTCTGCGGGAGCAGGGGGTTGGAGATGAGAGCACTACAGGGTAGAAATTTGGAGAAAGGAGTAACTTTTCCTTGGGAGTTTGGAGTTTGGAAGAAAATCTGGGGAGATGAGTGAGGTTATGAGCTTATTTTGGCCTTCCCTCAAGGCCAGGTCCATGAACGAACCTACGTAGCAGTGGAAACTCAAGGCCATGAAGAGGTCAGAAGAGTGAGAACTACAAAAGTGGGCCAATCAATTGCTCCATGTAATCCCTTACATTTGGACTGGTGTTAATGACTGCTCTGTTCCCTGCCCTGTAAGCCTGACTGATTTCTCACCTCTGGCCGTTGGTACTAGATACCATCAACATCTGGGCCCAGTCACCCACCACCACCTCACTTGGCCATGGGTTGACCAGTACTCCCTACCCCACATACTGAAAGGTTAATGCTGAACAACCACCTTAGTTTTTGAAAGAATTCTTTTTTTTTTTTTAAAGAATTTTTTATTTTATTTATTTTTTTCTTGTTTCAGAACCTTTGTTTGTTTATTCACTCATTTTTATGGCCGGCTCAGCCCGCCCCGAGGGCAGGGCTGGCGCAGCATGTGGTGCCGGGGATTGAACCGCAGTCCCTGAAGCTGCCCAAGCTTTCCCAAGCAGGCGCTTTAGACCACTGAGCCATCCCGCCGGCCCCTTTGAAAGAATTCTTTAGATTTTGACACAAATAAACATCTAGTAAAACCGTATCTTTAATTCTGTAGACAATGACTGAGTGAATCATTCATGTTTCATGGAGAGAATTGATCTTGTTGAGTCCTTTCTGCAAAGCTGACTTCCAGACCCAGCATTATAGGCAGTCAGTTAATATATATGGCTGGAGATGTGTTTGAAGCCTAGTACTGGATACATCTTTGCTCTAACAAAGGTACAAATTTGTATATATTTAGGTGTTTGTACTTTTACTGAACTTGTAAATAATTCATTTTATTTTATTACATACAGTATGTCCTTGCCTGTCTCCCTTGATCATTATTATAAATACTAATAGTAATAGGCATGCTCATTCAATTTTAATTTTTATTAGCAAAATTTTACGTTACTTAATGATTACATGCCTTATGTGAAGTTGGTATGTGGATAGAACGTTATCTTGGTTCTTTTTCTCATTATTTTTCCCTTTCTTCCTCCCCTTTCCTTCAATCTCTTGATCCTCTTTCCATTTGAAAAAAAAATCTATCTCCTCATTTCCCACTGTGTATCTTTTATATTTGTTCTTTGTATTTTGTGCTTCGCATATGAAAGAAATCGTGGTGCATGTAAGTTTCTGTGTCTGATTTATTTCACTTAATATTGTGGTGTCAAGATGCATTCATCTTTCTAGAGATGGTACAAATTTATCCTTCTTTATGGCAGAGTAGTATTCCACTGTGTATATATATATATATATATATACATATATATATATATATATTTATATATACTATAGTTTCTTTGTCCACTCATCTGTTGATGGATATGTAGGCTGCCTCCCAGATCTAGCTATGATGAATTGCACAGATGATATATATCCAACAATGTAGGAAGTTTCCTTTAGATCCATAGCCTCACCAGAATTTATCATTTGACTTCTTGGCAATGATCATTTTTTTCTGGAGTAAGATAAAATGATCACATATTGATCACTTATTTTTGGCCAGACATTAAAAGTCTTCAGGAGAGTATGTATGCACATGCTTCTGTTTTTTTGTTTTGTTTTGTTTTGTTTTTGTTCGTTTGTTTACTTCTTTTTGTAGCTCCCCCAAGACTGGGCTGATGAGCTGCTCGTGCAGCCACTAGTGCCCTGACTCTCCTTCAGGCGATGGTCAATGTCCTTTCCTCCCCACCCCACAAGGTCCACAGTACTCCACATGCCTATTGGTCTCCTCGCAATGCTCTGCCTTTCTGACTTCCAGAACCCTCAGCCACCCATTTCTATCCACACTGCACGGCCCTTGGGCCACCATTTGCATCCACTGGGGTCTGGTCCACCACCACTCACAGGCACAGTCCAACTGCACCTGCTTTTGTAGATAATAACAATGATAGTGTCAAAAACAAAATAAATATTCCTAAGAACCAATAATGTGTATTTCTTAACTATAGAAAAGAGAACTAAGGGATGGCCAGATAGCTCAGCAGACTAAAGCACTGCTTAGCAGAGCACAGCGGCCAGGATTCTACTCCCAGTGTGCCGGCCCTGCCTCCACTCAGATGACAGTGGAGACCAGATGCAGTAGAGCATGCCTGTAATCCCAGCGCTTGGGTGGCTGAGAACAGGAGGATCACTGTGAGTCTGATCTACGTAATGAGACCCTGGAGACCCTATACTAAGTACATAAAAAAGAGATCCATAGTTATAAACACTAAAGCAAACCAAATATAATAAATATCTACTTCTAACAATAGAACAGTATTGAACATTGAATCATATTGATTTAGCTGATGATCTAAAGTTTCTTAAAGCTCAGTCATTAGGCCAGCAGAGATAGAGCCAGTGGAGATGCAGAGAACAAGAAAGGTAAACTTGGAAATATTAATCAATGGAAAATGAGAAAGAAGAGATAAAAAATGATATGGGGGTCAGACTCCTATTGAACATTGAAAGGAAGCTAATAGTATCAGATAACAGTAACAGAAAAAAATTAACAAGAAAAGGAAAAACAACAAAATAAAAGAGAAAAAGTAAAACAACGTAGGAAATGCTAAAAGTGGAAAAGAAACAAACCAAAAAGAAAACAGACCCCAACCACAAAAAGCCAAGGAAGGAATAAGCAAGAGGGAAACACATAAAGTCCATTAAATTTTTTTTCTGTTTTGAATGAGTAGTTTCTTTCCAGAGTCTATAGTCTTCGAAACTAGCAAATCCCAATTTTCTCCACATAGGTTTTCATCCTGTGGTGTGCCCTGCTCCAGGTGGCCCTCTGTCGGTACACCCCAGCCTGTGGCAACTGCGCAAGCCATGGTGTATCCTTGGTCGCATCAGCAAATGGGAACAGCAATCAGTCCTCGGCTCTCTGCTGGATGCAGGTCATGTGGCAGGGGCTCAAGCAGACTGCTGGACTTAGGCCTAACACTGCCAGATCCAGCCTCCTCGGAAGGCTGTATTTGCAGGGCCTGCTTTCTCACTATATAGATCAAAGCCCATTTCCTCCTGGCCTGAGCTTACACAGGGAGTCTATGCCTAACCTGAACCCTTCCTGCGGCTGTCTCTAGTGAGTCCCTACACCCAGTTCCTGGAAACTCTAAAGTGGATTGTTTTGGTGAGTCCATGTTAAACAACCCTTCCCCAAAAGGAGGCTGATTAGGCCGTGTGACAGTATGGTTAGTGCTGCCATGGCTTCTTTTCCTACTCTAGCTTTTGGTGAAGGAGTCACTGTTGCAGTGCAATTCCACTCTGCTTTTCTAGTTATTATAGATGTGGGGCTTTCTTTGGGCTAGTGCTACAGGCTGGGTCTGCTATTTCTTCCTGGAGCTATCTGCTCTCCAGGGCCTACCTTTTCTCCTAGGGCATTGGCCTCATCTATGATTAGATTGGTTGATTGGTCAGTGCCTCTGCTGCCTGGTGTAAAAGGGACACAAAACACAAAGTGAGTTCGGAGTTCATGAGTGGCTATAGGCAAGGGTTTGAATCTGAGGGTGCAGAATAAATTGAAGAAGTGTGGAGTAAGTGTTCCATGCGTACTGACTTCTTCTCTTTAGCAGTTCAAGTCTTCTTAATTCCATGTAAAGGATGAATAAACACATAGTGAAGTTATTTAATTGATAAGCAATTGAGTTAATTAAGTAGTTATTAGCTTTTTTTTTGTTGCTCTGACAAAAAGTCTGGAAAAGACAACTTACAAGAGGAAAGATTCATTTTGGCTCATAGCCTCAGAGCTCTCAGTCCATGGTCAGATAGCTCCTTTGTTCTAGAATGGCTGCAGCCAGGAAGATGAGACCCCATCTTGGGGGATTGCTTAGATCTAAAACCATCAACATTAGAGAAGCCCAGCTTTTGCCCAACTTTAAACCTTTAACTCTATACCTTTTATGGGTGGAAAACTCCATGAAATTGATGTGGTTCTTCTTGTTATTTCTAATCCTTTTCACATACGAGGAGGTCAGTACATGTGCTCAAGGTTGAGTTAAATTGTTTTTCCAAAACAGCTGCTATATATTATTATAATATATTATAGTATATTGTATATGATATATCATATAACATATATACTACATGTAAGTATATATCATATTATAATATCATATTATATATTACATAACTCATTATAGAGGGTCCAGATTTTCTTAGGTATGCTATTGATGTGATAAAATGGGAGAAGAGTGTTATAGCTGAGGTCCCAAGAGGAGGCAAAGCGAGATATCTGGAGCTAGTGAGACTAGGGCAGAATGGTTGGGCTACCAGGGTTTTCGTACATGTCTTATGTCCATGAAAGATATTTTGATGGGGGTATATATGGGGCCAGAAGCTGATGCCAGAGACTTCATGATGGTTTTCTCCATTTTGGAAGATGGCTATATTCTGTACAGGAACACTGACAGTCTCATAGGAACTCCTCAGAGAGACTGGCCAGTCACTGACACTGGCCTTCGCTGGCTCTAGGACCAGTGGTGGAACTCCTAGCCCTACCATCAGCAGCTAGTGCTTAGGGCAGGAGAAGGAGTGGGAAAAATGAAGGAAGCAGTGACACTCCTTTGTTCACTGCAGGCCTGGGTTGGGGGTCACAAAGTCTTCATCCGCTGACAGCTTGTAGTTTTGATGACTGGGTCATCACATAGGCTTAGTCTTTTCACTTTCTGAACATGATCTAGACCATATTCATTATCACATTTGCCTACAGCTGTTAAGTGTGGAGCAAGGATTTCCTCCCATTCAAATAATGGAGAAAGCTATGACCTCATGTGGGATTTGAATCAGCATGAGGGCAAGTGGCCCAAAGAGCACATTGTAGAGGCCATGGGAGAAGGAACACAAGGATCTCATTTGCTCCCTACCAAGTTTAGTTTCTTTAATCAGGGCTTATAAGCTATGATGGGGGGCTGAGGAGATAGCTCAGTACAATAAGCATTTGCCTGGCAAGTACAAGGGCCTCAGTTCAATCCCTGGTTCTGTAAGAAGAAAAAAAAAAAAAAAAGCAATGCTATGATGAAAATGTATTTATTGTTACTTTAGCTTCATTTGCCTTCAAATACTTTGGTTAGTAAAATGATATGTAGAAGAGGAAAGTGAGAGTGACATTTATGGCTTACTGTTGCAGGCTTGTTTTAATTCCGAAAAGCTAGTTATTGGAGAACAAAACTGAGAATTGGCCGGCAAGGGAGGCTGCTTCTTGGACACCATGGAACTCTACAGTGTCACTGTGCTGTCCTCCTTATGAATTCCAGCTATTTATCCTGAAGGGCTCTATGGGGTTGGTCTAGTCGCCATGACCTTGCGTATGAAGAAGCTGAAGTTCGAGAGTCTGCAGCTTGGGTGCTGTCACACAGCTCGGAAATGGCCAAGTGGGGGCTCTGTGTCCTGCTGGGCCTGCTCTGACACACCACCGACTCATGCTGGCTCTCAGAAGCTGCACCTTGCCCAGCCTGGTTCCTCTAGGACACTTGGGTCACCAGAGCAATGGGCTTTTCACTGTGCATTTGAGGTGTTTCCACCTGTGACCCCATAAGATAGGCAGCACTGTTATCTTCACTTTGCAAATGCAATCCAGCAAGCATGCCTGCAAGTCCCGCAGCTGGTAGGGACAGGAGTGTGGATTTGTGCTAGCGCAGCCTGGGGCACTGAGCTGGGTGAAAAGGAAGAGGGACCTACCCAGCGATCACCTGGCTTCCCAGGCTCACAGCATGAGCAATCCTGCTTCCTTCATCTGTCCCTTTCCAGGAGTCCACCCCTGTCCCCTTGCAACCACTTTAGTGGGAGAGGTTCAAGGAGAACCAAGGTTATGGTCTGTGCTGAGCTTTGGCCACTGTCATTGTAGGGAGGTGTAGCCCATGGCACTGTCTGAAGATAGCAGGACCTTCAGGGTGGGGAACCTAGGGTGACACTTTAGGTCACTGGGGTACCTTTAAGGGAATGTTGGGATCCCAGAACCCCTATTTCCTGACATCTATAAGCTTTATTCCACCAAACACTGCCTAGCAAGAGTCTGTCTCCCTATGGGCCCAAAGCAAGAGGAACAAGTGACCTTGAACTGGAAGCTGAAGCCGTGAGAGAGGTAAGCCTTTTCTCTGTGTAAGTCATAATGTGTTTCATTACAGAAGCCAGAGGCTGCCTCTAGTGCTTCCTACCTCTGCATGCTAGTCCTCGTCCCTTTTTGGGACTTCATGCCATGTAAATTCTCCCTACTGTGTTTGCAAATCCAGGATCTACCCTGATTTAAGGTTCATGGCAGAGAATGCCCTAGGTGGCACATGCTATCCATAGGCCATTTTACATGGAGAAGGAGCCACTTGGGAAGGCCCTGTGGGTGAGAAGGGGAAGGTAATCAGCTCCATGCAAAGTAAATAAGGGTTTGCTGATGTGAGCTTGCAGGGGAGGGTGAGAAAGGTCCTGGCTGCGTGGGAGGAGAAGGGAGAGCACAAGTGTTAGAAAGAAACAACAGGAATTCTGAGAGGGCCACATTGGTTAGGGGACTTTAAGAAAAGGACTGAGGTTCACCTTTGAGGCTTTCTGTCACGTGTGCTTCAGTGGTGTCCATGCTGTCCCCTGCCCCTGCCACTGCACAGAGTCTGCTCTGGAGCATCAAGCTTTTGCAAAGCAAAGGGTTGGAAGTGGTGACCTGCACTCCACGCTCGGGGATGGATGCGGCTCTTCTGGAGGGGGAACCATGAAGCAGAGATGAGGCAGCGAGTGTACCTAGAGGGTGAGAGGAGACAGGGCTGCCTGTGCTTCCCAAGACGGCCCAACACACTGCGAGGAACGCTGGACTGGGGGCTGGCTGTGGAATGGCTGTTTGAATCCCTTTTTCTTTAATTCACTTTTTTTTCTTTTTGGTACCAGGAGTCGAACTGAGAGCCTTGCACTTGCCAGACAGGCTCTGTGCCACTAGCTATATCCTCGCCTTAATTGTTAAGTACCACAGCAACCTAAAGAACTGGGGTTGCCAAGAATTGAATCTCTTTCTTTTCCGCACTCTGAGTTCCCTTTGTTTCAGACCTTTCAAGTCAGTTTCTTTACTACAGACTTCCGTCTCTGCTGTCATCTTTTTTTCTTCCATTGAACATAGAATTCAACTTCTCTTCTCTGACCTTGGCTCTGATTCCTGGCTTCTGGCTTTCTCTCTCCTTCACAACTCATCAGTTCAGAAATGGGCTGCAGAGTAAAACTTTCCCCCAGGTCAGTCTGCTCCTGGAGACGCTCTTGTTTCCTACTCCACCCTCACTCCCCATTCAGTCCACCCCAGGCCCATTTGCAAAAGCTGAGAGAAGCTGGACCATTTGGAGAGGCCATGAAGAAGTGCATTGGTCAGGGTTCCATGGCAGAAAGCAGAGTCTACACACACCAGTTTAAAATTGAAACAGATTTAGCAGGGGACATTCAGTGGCTCGTAGAATTCCTTGGAATGCTGAGTTAATAGGAGCAACTCTCATTGATAGAGTAAAAAGAGACACTGAGGGGGGTTTCTTTATTTCCCCAATCCTGAGGCTATTTGTTAAATTTGTAAGGCTCTGTTGTAGCTGCCATCTCCAGAAATATGTCATCAGTGTCACAGTTGGGAAGGCAGGACAAACAACACATAAGACACCAATGTGATCAGATATATGCTATGCTACTTGAGAGCTCCAGAACTTTCTCACACCTACTACAGTCTGCACATGAACCTTGCCACTACCCTCAACTCCAGAAGCTAGTGGCAGAAGACTGAGCTCCTGATAATTTTATTACAATGGTGTTTGTCTCCAGAAATAAAAGAATGCTGTTCATTCCACTTTCCACTTTCAGTCTTCTGGGGATTTCAATTAGTGGGGTTCAAATGATACCAAGAATTCTAGCTGCAAGGGATCCTGGAAAATACTGCTTAGCTTTACAACTTATGCTGCACAAGCACCCACATGCAAGGAGGTTGGACAAGATATTGTGCTTTACAACAGAGAGTTAACCTTGATTTTCAGTGGCTCATCAGAATTCCTCTCTCCAAATGGATTTATTGCTCATGCCTTTGGAATAGCTGAGGATAGTCTTACTTGGCACAGGGAAGAATGACTCATAATCAGACAATTATTTATCATAAATTATGTTGTAGCCTCTTCCAAATTGTTAATGCATCATAATTTATTAATGGCTGATGGCAGAGAAATAGCACTGCAACAGCATGTAGCTGTACATAGGTTTGTTTGCAGGCCATACTGTCAATGGCATAAGGTCCAAATTGTTGATCTCCTTTCTGAAGCAGTACCAAAAGTAGAAAGGATAAAATACTTCAGGTTTTTTTTTTTCTCACCAGAAAAATAAGAGAAGCAAAAAAATCGAGCTACTTCTCAGCACCACATTGTAACTACTGCATCATCCTCTCTCTAGCAGCTTGAAAGAGCACGAGCTATCTTTCCCCTTGTTTGTGTAAGTTTTTTCAATCTCTGGGTCTTCTACCATCAGGTCCAGCTGGTTCCAGTCATTTGTAGACTCTTCCCAAGATAGTCCAGTCCTATTGGAAACAGGAAATACTAGAAGCAGCTTGAGAAAGTAGAATTCATTTCTGGTCTACTTTTGCCAGAATTCTGATGAGCATCCAAATTTTTGGTTGTTTATTCAGATTGAGCTTCTTACTCTCCTGAGATTTACCCCTTACAATTGGCAAGCTAGTAGCCCAAAAAGAAGAGAAAAAAAAATCACACATTTTTTGACCCATCTTTGGATGAATGTGTGTTTTTCCTCTGCCTAATTTACATGTGTTCCAAAGCTGAAGTCAAGTGGCTGGAACTGTGAAGACGAATTTTTAACAACAGAGTGAATCAATAGTAACAATTATTTGGATCATTCCAATTAATTAACTTAAATCTTATTTGTTCTTATTGATGGTTAATGAGAATTTGTGAATCACTAAAAATGGTAGGAACTGCACTTTAAAATGTAGTTTAAAATTAATAATGTAAGTCAAGATCATAGCATCCAAATTTATATTTAGAAGCTAACTTTTTTTTCATTTATGTATTTGGTGCAGGATCTCACTGTGCAGTGTGAACTCATGGTGACCCTCCTATTTTTAGCCTACCAAGCACTGGGATTAAAGGCATGTGACGCTACACCTCAACTCCAGTTGGCTCAGCTCACCCTGGGGGTGGGGCCAGCACAGCATGCAGGACCAGGAATCAAACGCTGGTCTCTATGATTGCCAAAACAGGTGCTTATTGTGGGGAGTCATCTCACTGGCCCTAGAAGGTAACTTATGAGCATCCACGTTTCTGATAGATTATCTTCAGTTATCTTTGGTGTGTGGGTGTTACTGTAAGCATGACCGAGGTTCTCGTCCAACATTAGGAAAGAATCCTGGTAGAAGCAAGGTTGCATGTATTTAGAGAAAGGCAATAACACTTACTAGGAAAAAATTTACGTTAACAATTCTTTTAGAAGAATTGGTGTTTATTACAATTGTGCAACTAGCTATGTGAATTTGTGCAATCCTTTCTGAGATTCAGCTTTAGTGTCACTAACATGTGACATGAAAACAACTGAGTTCAAGGATGAGCCTGTGGTGTTAATCCGAGTCCATCTGTTTAGTGAAATATATTTCTCAAATATTTTTGAGACTCTCTGGGGTACCTAGCATTAACTCCTACAGAACTCCAATTAGCTATCATGTTGACAATTCTCGTGTAGGAGTTCTCTTTCTCTCTCTCACTGAGTCTGTTTCTTCTGTTCTGTTCTGTTCTGTTCTGTTCTCTTCTCTTCTCCTCTCTTCTCTCCTCTCCTCCCCCTCTTCTGTCTTCTACTTTCCTCTCCTCTCCCCTCCCCTGCTCTCTTCCCTTCTACTCCCTCCCCTCCCCCTTCTTCCTCTCTCTCTCTGATTGAATCCAGACCTTTCACACTGAGCCCATGTTTCCCATCCTTTGGACACATAATCTCATGAAGTCACTATATTGCCCAGCCTGTTTCAAACCTACAATCCTCCTGCCTCAGCTTCCTATAGTGCTAGAGGTACAGGTATGTACTTCTGTGCCCAGGTGTAGTTTTGTCCTTCATTGTTGGTGGCCATCTTCATGTCCCCTGGTTTCATTGGGCAATGCCATCTTCAATGCTGCATTTACCCTGTTGTGCTCATGAATATACTGAGTCCTTTTGAAGAATCAATCTATGAGACGATGGTGTGCAGTCATCAGATGAGACTGTTTCACTTCGTGTATGAGTTAGGATGATTTGTATTGCTGCTTACTAGAAAACACCAACTTGTTCAAACAAGTAGGACTTATTGTTTGTTAGCCAATAGAATATAAATCCAAAGGTTCAAAAATCATAT
The DNA here is from genome assembly GCA_004027025.1 of Myocastor coypus. Taxonomy (NCBI): domain Eukaryota; kingdom Metazoa; phylum Chordata; class Mammalia; order Rodentia; family Myocastoridae; genus Myocastor; species Myocastor coypus. The sequence goes on from PVJA010035222.1 coordinate 13,238, forward strand.
TGACTAGTGAGAATTTCAAGAAGCAGAGACCTAAACTAATAATGACTAAATGAGCTTTATTTCTCTTTATGTATCCAAGTCTAGAGCTATCAGAGGTGGACACTAATGGCGCTCCATGACGTGGGAAGAGACCGTCATCATCTTCTAGTCTCGTGCTCTTCCATGCCAGCCAGAATTTCCTAAGGGTGGTGCACTAAGGCTAGAGTGCCTGCCATTGTGTTCATGCTCCCAGCATCAGAGTGAGGAATGGATAAAAATTTCTACAACTCAGATGTTTCATAAGGAAGGTGCCTAGAAGTTGTCTCGTGATGTTTCTGCCTAGATTCCACCAGTCAGAAGTTAGTCATGCGGGCACACCAACCTTCAAAGAGAAGATGTATTCACTCTGGGTGCTCAGGTCCCTGCCTATAAGATGGGCTCGAATTCATGGAAAATGGGGATAATCATTTCAGAAGGGATAGCCCCCCAAAAAGCAGCCTTAGACTGATGAGCTTCAGGGACTTCAACTCTGTTTTCCTGTGGTTGCCCCGGCTTTGTCTACTCAGTGTTTCACTCTGGATCGGCAAAGAAACTGCTTGAGGAGATCCAGAAAACACCCACCACGACAATGTCCAGAGAAACAAAGTCACTTCTGGATATTCTCCTAAAGAAATGTCAAAGGATTTGTCAATATGACCCTGGCAAATCTAGATTGAGTCACCTCACTTCTGATCCTGTCGATGGAAGGGGGCAGGGACAGCTCCTAGATGAACCAAGTCCACCTTCAGACCAGTCTGCCTTCCCTGAATGAGCTTCCTTGTTGAAGATGAAGCTTGCCAAACAAGATGGGACTATGCTGGCAAAGAAGAAAAAGAGACAGAAGGTAAGGAACTTTCTAGCCTGGGCCAGTCTGCTGCTTATGGTCCATAGGCATATACAATTTTTAGAGAAATGACTCTACGACTACATTGTTTTTCCTTTTATCTTCTTAGGACTCAGACATGAACCCTGATGAGTGAGTTCAAAGCTGTCAGTAGCAAACAGTGCATTCTACTGACCCCTGCAATAGATGATTCACAACTGCATCAGGGTCTCCATATGTTGTGGTTTGTATCTAGGTGTCCCCCCAAAGCTTCATGTAAATCATGGGGCTGTCAAGCTCAGGGCTCGAAGGGGTGGGGCTTGAGGGGGCATGACCAAGAGAGGTGCTAACCATTAAACTGACAGTACGCACCATCAGAGTGTCCCCCCCACCAGGCGGTGGTTTCTCACGGAGGCACGGGGGAAATCATCCTGGACATGGCAGCGCCCCAGCCCCTCCTCCAGTTGCTATAAAGTGCAGGCAGCGTCTTGAAACCTTCAGGAACTGTGAGCTAAATAAACCTTTTCTCCCCTAAGCTTGTGTGTCGGATATTTGTCCCAGCAATGACAGAATAGTAACTAAAACACCAGGTTAACTTCTCCCTTTCCTTGAACTTCCTCTGCAGTTTCCTTATGTAGGTAATGGCCAGACTTCTTCCTCAGGGCACATAGAGAAAATTAGAGATCAGATCCAAACTGGAAGCCCCAACATATACAAAGTGGGAGTAGGAATTGTCCATCCCAGCAGGGTGTAGTGACAATGGACATGATATACATGCCTTTGAAGGAAGGTTCTAGCATTTTCTTATCATCAGACTCCCAGGAACCCATGCATAACACATGGTAGTAAATGGTGCTTAGACTTTTTGGCATTAGGTTAAGCAAGACACACATCCAGATGCTTCATATAAGCATTTTACAGATGTGAGTTTCCACCCTGGAGAGATGTTCTAGTGCATCAGGCACAGCCACTCCACAGAATTTCAGGGCCTGAGCACTACACCCCAAATCCCTGGTGACTAAATTTTTTTTTTAACTATGTCAAAACTAATGCCCCATGTCACCCACATGAAGCATAGGATGACGATCTCTTTCTCTTGAAAAGAAATGAATCTGACAATAAAAGCATGTTTCACCATTGTCCTTTGGTGGGGGAGGTGTGATGACGCTACAGCCGGGTAGCTGGGTCCAACGCAGGGAGCACGCGGTGGATGGAAATCGAAGAGGGCTGGCCGCATCGGCGCAACACCAGCAGCGCCTATTGGACGGGGAAGTAGTGTAACGAAGAAAGACACCAGTATTAGTAAATACGATTTCACCATAACGAGGTTGTAAAAATTTGAATTTTATTCACAGTCTTACCAGGACTATAAGTAAAAAGAACAATAAATAATTATGAGTCATTTTCTTTTCATTAGACATGTAATTGTATATCTTTTTCAGACCAGACATGGATATTTGTTTAAGCTTTGACTAATCATATAAAAATTACTCTGGAGCACTTGTAGTAGGTTTTTTTTGTTTTATTTTGTTTCTTTTTTTTTTTTTTTTGAGACAGGGCCTCACTATGCAGTTCAGGCTGGCCTCAAACTCATAGCAATCCTCCTACCTCTTCCTCCTGAGTACTGGGATTACAGGCATGCACCACCACATGTGGCACTTTTTTTAAAAAATATGTATGTTGAGTGGAAGTTGTCCCATAGGTGCTTCACACATTGGTTAGAAAGTGTGCTCTTAAGGGTAAAAGAACCCAAGAGTGGTGGCGCACTTCTGTAATCTCTGTGCTCCGGGAGCCTGATGCACGGGGATTGCGAGGGCACTGAGCCCAGCCTGGAAAACTTAGTGACTTCACGAAACTCAGTCTCAACATAAACAAATTAAAAAGGTCTGGGATATAGTGTGAAGTCCCCAAGCGTGATTCCTGGTATCATGGGAGTGCGGGAGATTCAGGAACTCTGATATAAGTTTGTATGCTTGTTCACACATGGCGTTGACATGTATGAGTCACATCGTATAATTAATTCCTTCAGGGTGAAAGAGCTGCCTCATCCAACAAAGCTAAGTTTACTCTCTCCTTCCCCAGGAAGATGCCTTCCGGGTTACCTATAGTTAAAGTGAGACTAGGGTTTGGTTACCCCAGGGTACTTGGAAGCTGAGCCCTCTCTCCTCCAATCTCATTCAGCAGCTTCTCCCCAGCCTCGGTGCCCTACTAGGTCTTGGAAGTGAATATTCCCCTTGAATTCACCAGAAAGGACGAACCAGAATCACGAACCAGAATTTTCCTATTGAGAAAATGACTGGCGTTTTATCAAATGCTTCTACACATAGAAGTTCTTTCTCACTTCCGCTTTCTTCTGGCTTCTAATTTTGAGTCCCAGTTGCTCAGCCACTGGCCTTGTGGAGCGCTGCATTACAGCGGACAGACAGGCCTCTGTTGCCATGGTGACCACGTACTCAACAATGGGACGCCTAGTAACGAAGCAAGTCATCCCACCCCGCTGTGACCGTGGATAATGAAAGAACTGTAAGAAAGTGAAACGAAGAGGTTGGTCAATAGCAAACATGGAGTTAGACTAGAAGAGTCTACTCTGGTGTCTATAGGCAATGACAAGGTGTTGAATGCTTCAAGTGACCTGGAAGCAAGAATTCGGGATATCTCATCTCAAAAAGAAATGATAGTGCCATGCCAGCCTTGCCCCCGGAGTACACTGAGCTGGCAACTGAGTTCCGGTGTGGCAGTGCATGCTTGTAATCGCAGGGCGGGGGAGGCTGAAAACATGAGGATCACTACGAGTCCACACTGGGTAGTGAGGCCCTGCACAAAATACATTTAAAAAAGAGAATGAAATGATAAATACTGACGTGATGGATAGAGTAATTTCTCTGGTCTGATTGTTATGCAATGTATATTTGTCAAAACATCACATTGTGATTCTGGCATGGCGGCATGTGCCTGTAATCCCAGCGCTGGGGAGGCTGAAAAAAAGAGGTTTAGTACGAGTTCAAGCTGCATAGTGAGACCCTGCACCACTTTCCCACCAAAACCACTGCATTGTGTACCATAGATCTGCACAATTATTATGTGTTAATTAAAAATAGATATTCAGTAGTGGCTGAAGGTCCCTTTCCATCCGTCTGACGTTGTGTCCTCCCCTCTTGCTGTCACTCATTGAACTCAGCCCCTGTGGTATTTTTCAGTTGCTCAAACCCCAAGCCAACTTTCACCTGTGCTGTCCCTGGGCTTGCTTTCTTCATCTTTGTTTTGAATCTGTAGCCCAATGCCTTCATGTGGTTGTCTCCAGGGTTCCAGTGACTTCTGAAGTCAAGAGTCCTGAGCTGGGCGTGGTGGCTCACGCCTGTAATCCCAGCACTCAGGAGGCTGAGACAGAAGGATTGGTGCGAGTTCGAGACCAGCCTGGGCTACAAAAGTGAGCTCAAGGCCAGCCTCAACTGCATAGCGAGACCCTGTCTCAAAAAGACAAAAAAAATGAAGTCAAGAGTCCTGTCCTCAGAGAGGCCTTAACGGCCACCTTATTCGAAGGAGTGACTCTTCCCAAATCAGTGTCAACCGCACAGACCTGTTTTCAATCAAGATTACAATGGGCACTGGTGTTGGGAATTGCCTGCGTTGACTTGCTGCCATGGTAACAGCCTACGCTTGTTTCGAAAATACAAATACCCTAGGAGTAAGGACTTGGATTGTGCTATTATACAGCACCTTAAGACTGTTTGACATGTTGATTATAGGAAGTACTCAGTGTTTGTTGAATGAATAAAGGAATAAATGAGTCATCATACATATGGGGTAGTAAGGGATGGGTATGAAAAATACCACACGTGCACATATTGAAATAATAATGGCACCAACTGTAGCATTCTTTTTTTTTTTTTTTTTTTTTTGTGGGACCAGGGTTCGAACTCACGACCTTGCACTTGCCCAGCAGGCACTTGTGCCTCGGAGCTATCTCCCCAGCCCCTGTAGCATTCTTATAAAATATCAAATATGACTGGTCCCTAAGAGTGGACCTCATTCTCATCCTATTTCCCATGAAATAGGACTTGGCTCTTGGTCTCAACTGACCTCATGAAAATATTGAATTTCACAAAGTATTAGGAAGTAGCGATATGTAGAGCGCTAAGCCCTTTGCAATGGGCTACACATTTCATCCTGTCTCACACACAAAATCTTTACGAGGTAGATGGGATTTAGCATGAAAATGTTACATTAGATCAGAAAAACTCCCTTAGCCCAATGTGGAAGAAGGCCAGGAGTTGAAACAAACCCCTGTGGCTGTAGAGTCTGTGCTGTTAACCACCACACTGAGGGGAAAGCTAGGGAAGTCACTGGTGAGAGGCTGTGGGGAGAATTCATTGCATCCTTACAGCCTGTAAGGACCAAAGCCCTGCTGAGCATCTCAGTACACCCCTTGGCGCCTCTTCTCAGCCTATAGCTGCTCTATTGCCTCTGCTCTGTGCCCAAGCAGAGTCTGCAGCACCAGGCCTGTGTGCTGTCTGCTACCCTGTGCCCACACTTTCACCGTTCCTCCTAGGGTGAGTATCCAAAGGAACCCTTCTCTTTGAGACCTGGGTGTGGTGGCACACACCTGTAATTCCAGCACTTAGGAGGCTGAGGCAGGAGGATCATTGCAAGTCTGAGACCAGCCTGGGCTACAAAGTGAGCTCAAGGCCAGCCTGAACTACACAGCAAGACCCTGTGTCAAAAAAGCAAAAAAAATAAATAAGTATAATAATAATAGGGGCCCGGCAAGATGGCTCAGTGGTCTAAAGTGCCCGCTTAGGAAAGCTTAGGCGGCTGCGGGGACCGCAGTTTGATCCCTGGCACCACATGCTGCGCCAGCCCTGCCCTCAGGGCAGGTTGAGCCAACCATAAAAATAAACAAACAAACAAACAAACAAACAAAAGTTCTGAAAACAAGAAAAAAAAAAAAAAAAACCCAGTGAAAAGTGTTCAATTATTTTTCTGCCGAAAATTTATTTTCCTTTATTTTTTTTTTTTTTTAAAAAGGGTAACACTGATATTAAAGTGTAAGACTTGGAATTTTGTTTGCAAAAGATGCAGTAAGATGATCTCTCCAGTTTTTTTCCTGCTAAAAATGTGACAATACCAATTAGTCATAATTCCCCATTGAAGAAAAATTGCTCAGTTTCTGAATTGGCACTTAATGATGCCTAGGGACAGAGCAACCCTCAGAGGTAAGGCGAAAGTTAGAAACAAAAAGAAAGAAGCAGATGCAGAAATAATATCCTCCAATGGGCGTTAAATAGGAATAAATCCTGGATCTTGGAGAGAAGGATTTCTAGTGATCCTGGGTGTTTTCCTTGTTTATGCAACATCTTCCATGACAGGCATCTGTCCTTTCAGCCTATGTAAAGTAAGGACCACCTATTATTTTAGAAAATAAACTGGACTTACTACCTCCGCCAATTCTCCCTGCTTTGTTGGATGGTCCACATTATTCCTGGACGTATCCACATGCCTCTCTGCTCTAGCTATGTCCAAAGCAAAAAGAAAAATCTTAGCTCTTCTTTGGGATCCAGAATGCCTCGCCATGTGTGACCTATGCCTGTGACACTCTCAGGAAGAAATAGCACTTTGCTGAGCGCTCCATATGACAGTCCCAGCTCAGGCAACATGCACTAGTGGTGATGGTAGTGTGTGCGCTGTAGGTAGGCACTGAACAGCAGGAGTCTTGCTGGGTGTGCTGGACGGCTTGGGCTGTATCCACAGTCGGGATTTCTGGGAAGAAACAAGAGTGAAGCATAACAGTCACATGCAGAGAAGTTTGGGAAGTTGACTTTAGACAGTGTGAGCTCTGAGAAGCCCTTCCTGGTCTTCCAGGGTGGGGAAGCCACCTCCTAGATGGAAGGGATCCAGGACTGGTAGTACCAGACTTGCTGCAGTTGGATGCCAGCAACCTGAGCCCCAGAGACCCTAATGTAGGATCCCTACCCCACATAGCATGACGCATCACAAAAACTTGATTTCACCTAGCCTCCAACACAGCCATGTGGACTAACAGACTGGCTAAAGCTACAGTCCACCTGAAAAGGCCATCTAGAAAGAGCCAAGCTCTAGAGCTTTTTTGGAAAGCATGAATATGTTAATATAAGACCTCTCTTGAACCCATGGCTCTATTTACCAAATGCTGTATTAGTTTTACTTTCTTTTAACATATATGAGGCATCAGAGCTTGTTGTTTCCTCTGGTTGTTACTTCGATGGAGTAGCATTTCCCTCCTAGAAGTCTGTTTGAACTCTCTCACTTGGGCTTTCAGTTCACTACTTTGCTAAAGCTGCATTGTTAAGAGGCATAGTAATTACACATTAAATATTACTAAAGATGATGGTAGATTTGCATATCTAGAACTTTCTAGAATTTCCTGGGCTTTTGATACTGCTGGCCTTTCCTCTGTCTTCAGTGGTCTTTCTCTGGCTTGATGTAAGATTGTTTCCTCTTTCTCCCTTCCTCTCTTTGAAGTTTTCTGCCACCTAACTGCCTAAAAGTCTTGTTCTCCCCAGAGATGTTTTTATTTTATTGTTTTATATGCTTTCTTGGAGACATCTCAGCGAATCTCCATGCTTAATCATTATTTGTTTTAGTTACACGTTGCTACAACAAACCACCTGAAACTTAGTGGTTTAAAACTGAAACAAATAATTCCCTCCACAATTCTGTGGGTGGCCTAAATGTTCTTCCTTCTGTGGTACCAAGATGCTGAGAAGGGTAGTTGCTCCAAATGACCTCGTGTACAGAGCTGGGAACTGGTGCTGGCCACAGGCCGGGAGCTCACTGGGACTGACACATAAGGATTTTGGTCCTCCTCTATAGAATTCTCTCTTCATGATTGTTTTGGCTCCCTTATTATGGTGGTTGTATTCCACAAAGAAGAAGGCGGAAGCTTCCAGTCCTCTTAAGATACAGGTTGAAGTGTCCTAAACACTTCTGCTGATGCATTATATTGGTGAGGCAGGCAAAATAAACTCCATCTTCTGATGGAGAAGAGGCATTTGAATGCCAAGGGGGAAGGAACTGATGGTGGTCATATACAGAGCTAGCTGCCATGGTCAGCCCTCTGGCCATGACATCTGGTCAGTCCCACGTGCCAAATGCACTGAACTTGGCCCTCTCAATTCTCAACCCTTAATGGAATCAGCTCCAAGTCTAGATTATACCATGTCAATCAGGCATGAACAAGGACACATCATCTTGGGTCTACTCCTCGAATAGCTTTCCAGCTATAGTTTGGGGGGTATAAAGATCTATAAGTCAAACAACCAAGCACATATAATGGAAAGAAAGAGACAGAATAAAACAATAAATGTCTTAGCTTGCAAACAGCACACAGGAGCTGCCTAGCTGCCACTATGCTTAGCAACTCTGAAATCCCGCGAGGCCCATGCGGGCTTTGCTTCTGACTCTCTGGGCAGAGAATGTCCCCGGATTAACAGCTCATTTCTGTTTCTTATGAGCGGTTTTCCATGGCCCTTCACGTTTCCCTGTGGAGTCTTGGCTTCCCTTTTTGTGTTGTCTTCCTTTTCCTCTCAGAAATGCCCTGTGCTTATAGCTAAATAGCTTTAACCACCTGCTTCCTGCTCATAGGAAGCCCGAGATCGAGGGACTGTCCATCCCTTGGAGTTTACATGACATAATTCCTTTAATGTTGTGAGTCTTCCTGTATATTAAATTATAATTAATACCAAGACAAATGAAGTATGCAGAGCAGCATGTGCCCTACTGCGAGTTACTCCATACTGGTGTGCTAGGCACACTGAATATATCAAGAAGAACATTCTTTAGCTGCACGGCACAATTGCAGGGCACAAACTGATAAAGAAATTAACCTTGATAATACAAAATACCCTCTATAAACTTATCCAGTTAAGTCA
>PVJA010035223.1:0-21958 GCA_004027025.1 Myocastor coypus
CATTCTACAGAGTACAGTGTGTGGGCATGACCCACCTCCCTATTGATGTTGCGTAGAAAAAAGAAAGAAAAAAAAAAAAAGGAAAGAATATACTTCTCTTTGGACTAAGAGGAAGCAGATACATACATAGTCAAAGGTTTTGCAATTGCAGTGTGCCACCAGTGAAGCTTGTGATGTTGGAGGCTATTGAATCTAAGCCTCGTAAAGCTCATCTCACCAATCTAGCTCTGCATTCCATGCATTGTAATTAAGGATTTTTTTTTTTTTTCTTGCTGGGTGGTCAAGGGCAAGGCGAAGCAAGACCTGTATAACTAAACATTCAAAATAAATAAAATTCTTAAAAAAAAAAAAAAGTCAATTGTGGTGGTGTGGTAGCAAAAATTAGAGCGGGGTTATCTGGTCAATTTATTGAGACCTTGTCACAAAATACAATTTAAAAAGGGTTACAAGCCAAGTATAGTGTTTCACTCTAACCCTAGCACCTTGGGAGGCTGAGGCAGGAGAATAGCAAGGGGCTAGACAACTTGGTGACTTAGTGAGACCTTGCCTCAAAAATAAAAACGGACTGAGGGTGTAGCCCTATACCAAGGCCTTAGGTTCAATTCCCAGTGTAAAAAAAAAAAAAAAAAAAAAAAAGAGCCTGGTAGGATGGCTCAGTGGTCTAAAGTGCCTGCAGGCGGCTGCAAGGACCGGGGTTAGATCCCTGGCACCACATGCTGTGCCAGCCTTGCCCTCAGGGCAGGCTGAGCCCACCATAAATATAAACAAAAGTTCTGAAACAAGAATAAATAAATAAATAAATTTTTTTTAAGAAGGCAGAGAGAATAGTGGTGCTGGAGTCGTAGCTCATTGCTCTATAGTAAGTGAAGCAAGCTAATGGGAATTCAGGCTTCTGTTTTTTTTTTTTGTTTTGTTTTGTTTTTGTCTTTTTGAGACAGGGTCTTGCTATGCAATTGAGGCTGGCCTTGAGCTCACTTTTGTAGAGGCTTCTGTTTTAAATAGGTTGTCAGCTCTTACTACCAGAAATAACTGTTTGAGGTGATGAATTTGTTCACTGCATTGATTTAATAATTTTGAACTACATTCAGAAATCATATTGTGAATATTATAATTAAAACTAAAAATAAGTGCAGTGGTGCAAGCTTGTAATCTCAGCTTTCAGAGGGTTGAGGCAGGAGTTCAAGGCCAGCCTAGGCTACACAGCAAAACTCTATCTTACCTTCCCCATATGGCCCAATAAATAGGTAGTCAAGGGGGACCTCATTGAGAAAAACTCGAAGATGATTTAACTTTGTGGCCAGAGCGTTCCAGGCAGAAGGGCCAGACCATGCAAAGGCCCTGAGGGGGTTGCTTGGCTATGATATTTCCAGAACAATAAGAGTGGTAAGGGTGGAGTGAGAGAGAGCAAGGGGTGTTAGGGCCTAATGACCTTCTACCACACTCCAGGCTTCACTTTTCACTGGAAAGGCAATGGACTGCCATTGGAGGGTTCTGAGTTGGGACATCAAATAAACTTTATGAAACTCAGTATGGCTCCTGGGATGAGATTATGCTTGAGGGACAGATAGTCAGGAAGCTAATAATAGCTGTCATACTTCATGGTGAATTGAGGCAGAAAAACAAATCCACAAAAATAACGACACTGAAAGAATGGTTGAGTTTAATGATGCTAAGCAATTGCCTTGGAGTGGCTATAAACTTTGATTTTATATTCCTTCTATCCTCAGTTCAGCATACTTTTAACTATCTAAATGAGAAATTTTAAAGGCCAGCCTGAACTGCATAGCAAAACCCTGTCTCAAAAAGACAAAAAAAAAAAAAGAAAGGAAGAAAGAAAGAAAGAAAGGAAGGAAGGAAGGAAGGAAGGAAGAAATTCTAATCTCCACTATAGCAGTGCTTATGCAAAATGGTCACTGTTGCTTGATTTGTCTGGTAAACAGTCCAAGGGCAGGAAAATTAGAGCTTAGGTGAAGATGGTTCAGTGAAGCTTTATTTCTGTCAGAGGTGTAGTCAAGGCTGATCCCTCCAACAGGGGCAGTGAAGACCCCGGGCACTTGCTAGAGTGCTGCTCTTATGCAGAGGCAAATATACAAAGCTTGAGGGCAGTGGCTCCTTTCTATCACTAACAATGCACCCATTCCCAACCGTTTTTCATAATGTAGCCCCCTCCCTAACCTCAGATTTAGATCATTTAAGTATCAAACTAAATTGCGAAGTGGTAATTATTTTCTCTTTGTTACTAATTATTGCTCAGCTTCTTCTCAATGCAATATAACTGGGTGCTTGGATAAATTTATATATCCTTGGGGAAAAAAAGAAAAAAAGCTTAAGCAGTTGACCTTTTCCCCACCTTTTGTGGTTTTATCAAGAAAAACAATGCTTGCTCAATATTTATGCTCACTCTTTGCCCCTGATTAAAAAAAAAAAAAAAAAAAAGCAGCAGGACTTGTTATAACTAAGAACTAATGGGCTCAGTGTTAAAATTTGATCAATTGTTGTCCAGGGGAATTAAAACCAATATGAATTTGGCAGTTGACTTGTGTGACCACCACCTCTCCTTTATAACAGAAATGCATCAGGTATTTATATAGGAATGAGATTAGTAACTTGGAAAGGCAAGTTACTGGGTCAAAAGAATCTATTTTTCTCTTCCATGGTAAATCATTAATGAGTGAAGTAATCTTGTGTCATTCAACAGGACATCTGCAGCCACAGCCACCCTGTAGTGTGATACTGAAGTTTGCCTGTGTGTATGTGTGTGTGTGTGTGTGTGTGTGTGTTCCATTCAGTACATAGTTTCATTCCCTGAAAAATAGAAGGAAAAACATTGCTCTTTGAAAATTGAACCTGAAACCTTTCATATCTTTAGAGCACTACTTTTGAATGTCTGTTTTGAAGTAATTGCTTTATATACTTCGGGTTCTGGAACATATAAGGCTGAATAGCAAACAGAGGTAAGCTGTTATAGGCCCTATGTTATATAATATTACATTTCAGATCTAGCATCAACTGATTTTCTATTAAATTTTATAGAAGTATTAGAACGGAAGTATTTTTATCACTATTAACTTTTAAAGTGTGGCTAAACTTGTGTATGACTAGCTCAGGTTTTAGCTATCCAAAGTTCAGAAAAGCAGGATTCATGAGGATGAACTTAGATAGTATTAAAGAGTATTCCAAAAGCAAGGGCCCTTTTGAAAGAAGGGGTGAGTACTTCTGGGGCTAGGGGTAGTCTATAGGAATTTTAAACACTCTTCTCAGCTTCTTACTACTTTATAAAACAGAAGTTCTGTTAAAGTTGGAGAGTAGTAAAAAGAGAAAAAAAAAATTGGAGAACAGTGAAGGAGAATCTGAAAGTGGCTGCGAAACTCTCATCTCACTTTGCATTGGTCTCAGTGGGGCCGAAGGCAAGCCCCAGCCATGACTTCAGTGGAGAAGGGGTGCCCTGCTGAGTGTGTGTGGAGCTTGGAGCCATCATTTTGGCTTTAGCTAGTCACTACGTGAACAAAGGGACTAAAAGCCAAAGGAGATTTTTTTCCCCCTTAATATAGCACAAGAATTTAATTGCTCCTAGACAGTGGTATGGGTTTCACTATAAGTGAGGAGTTCCCTGGGATCGTGGAGATTGGAGCAGGGGAGGCAATATATTTCTAAGAAACAGGGACTTGTGCGCACTGTGAGGGTGGGGTGGGCAGGACAGGGCACAGACATGTTTAGGCCTAGTGAGCAGAAAAGAGGCAAAGTCAAAGTCCTATCTTCTGCACAGGTAACACTCTGCTTCAAATCTCTAGAACGAGCGTGGGGTATGTGACCAGGCTCCATCTCTCCTCTGGACTCCATCATGGACTCACTTTCTCTTCTTGGAAGAGGCAGCAGCAGCTCTCCTGAGAAGCAAAAGAAACTGATGGAGAGGAGCTTGGAGAGTGCTTTCTGAGCTGCAAAGACTAGCACCAGGGGGATGACACATTCTGCCCAGTGAAATGGTGGCATGGGCTCAACTTCAGCCTGAGCCACTGAGAGGGAGAGAGTATTCCCCCTTGTATCTTGGGAGCATAATTACAGCCCTCACTGAAAGGCAGCTACCGTTGTGAGAGCAAAAGGAAGTGTATGCTGATGAGCAGGGACATTTTCTTACCCAATGTTATTATTCTAATTATACATATTTAAAGGACAAGATGTTGGAACTTGATGCATGTGAACCGTGTATAGTGATCAATCAGGTCCTGTCCATCTGTGATGCTTGTTTTTATTATGTGGTCATTTTGACAGCTTATTTTACATAAGAACGCTCTGTCTGTGAATTCATTAAGCGACAATAATACCTCTTCCTATTCCTCTTTATCTTCGTGTTCTCTCACTCTCCAATCACATTCCGATAGCCCTGAACCTCCTCTGTGACCCACATTCATGTTAGATACTAAGGTATTCATGTTTTGTATGATAAGGCTAGAAGGTTGCCCTAATCCTCTATATGAAAATAAGTCAAATTCAGCAATACTAAAATACAATTCAGTGGGAAAGAAAACTGAATTTATAATATATGGTGAGCAGGAGGCAAACAACTGCTGAAGAAAAACAATGTTGGAATTATAAACTGTTACTGTGGACAGCTAAGTTAGGTAGAAATACTATATAGATAGTCAGGTAGGGCTGGGCTCTGGGGAGAGAGTCAAAACACACTACAACTATGACAAAGATGCAGAAGTTATATGCCAGGCCTTGTTATAGCAACAAAAGGTCCAGGCCTGCATATTCCCTGAGGGATGACAAAGGTGATAGTACCTGACCTAAGTGGCTGTATTTATAATCTTATTGATGGATCATAATTATAATCTTCACTATAACCACATAGCTGTGCCCTATAATACTTTCCTTGAAAAGTGCAGTCCTCTAGTATCACATTTTCTGGGTATCACCTCCTGTCCCTCTCTGGCAAGAGATTTTTATCCCTCAATAAATATTTCCTACTTTTGATTTCTGCTATTCTTAGAATTCATTCTTTTAATGTTTAATTGTTTGATCAATCTTATATACCTATATGTATTAATGTAAACTGATCTGATGATGAAAATATGTAATATAACCATTGTTAAATTTAAACAATAAAAAAATTGAAAATTTAAACAATAAAAAAATTGAAAAAAAAATAAAAAAAAGAATTCATTCTTTAGTTTCAGAAAACACAAACTCAGTGTACCAGACATCTACCAGATTTTGAGTTATAATATATTTCCCTTATGTCATATTTGGAGGTTCTGCTAGCATTCTTTTATCGCCGACTGCAGTAATGACATAAATTTCTTCCAATTTAATATCTTCATTGTATAAGGGAATAAAATTAGAAGTCTGACCAGTTCAAAGCAGAGACAGAAATCTGTGGTTTCTTCTTAGAAAGCAGTTTCCTCTTTCTCTTGTAGCAGCCAATGTCTTCTGATCATTAACTTCAGAACAGATGGTATTGTTTTCTCCTGCTTGTGAAAAAGTCCAGGAATAGTGTGTGTCCCCTCAATCCCAGAAGACTCTGATTTCTAAGAAACAATTTTAGAAACCAACCAGACCACCTTCCCATCTGGTCTTGGATGTCTCCCTACTACCGCCTGCCAAATAGCTGTGTAATCTGGGCTAGAACATCTCTGAGCCTGCGAAACTACTGGTCATGTCCATAACTGTGCTCTACTATGGAGAGCCCATCTGGAGAAACTACCACCACCTGAGACTCAACTGTCTCTCTCCAGCTTCTTACTTTGCCTTGGCCTTGCTTCAGAGGTCCCAGAAAACAGTTTTCCGTCTACATTAGTTTTCTTCAAATGGCAGCAGATGAGTGTCTCTTTCTCTACCTTCATCCCAAGCCTCTTCCTCTCCAGAGTAAACACACCAGCTATTTTAACAACCTTCAACACTAAGCGGGATGTAAAAATGGTGAAATATTCTGCAACTGTTCAAGACTTCTGGAGTCATGAAGACTTCTACTCAGAGTTCAGAAGAAGTCTTGAGAGGCCAGTCAGTGTGTCCCAGACACAGCGTGAAACTCTGAGTGTGAAGCAAAGGTGTACTGTAGACCCTAGAAGGGTGAAGAACCGTGTACCTGGATTGTCTGGAGAAAACTACTAGGAAAGAGCATAGGAAGCCCAACAGAGAGTGGGAGCGACCACTGTGTACAAAGTCGGGGGGGTGGAGCCACTCAAGTCCTTTGGAGTTCATGTGTTGCCACAGATGGCCAATGATGCTGCACATGGAATTATAAGAGTTACTGTTTTCCCTGGTGGATTTTAGACTTGCTTTGGTCCTATTCTTTTGCATTTTCATTTGTAACTTTTGAAATGTAAATGTCTACTTTGTGCCTTTGTATATTGGAAGTGCTTAACTTTCTTTTCATTTTCACAGAGGCTCACAACTAAGTTTGCCTTAAATCTCAGAAGATACGTGGAACTGTAAGATTTCAGAAATGTTAGGTCTTTGGCAATTCTTAGAGACAGACTGAATTCCTTTTGTGTAAAGGAATGTACATGGGTCTTGTAGCGGGCAGGGTCAAAATGTTATGGCTTATGTCTAAGTGTCCTTGAAAAGCCTCATGTGGTCATAGGTGGGGCTTTTCCAGAGGTGGCAGGATCTAGCGTTTGTGGCCCTCTTCTGATCTTTTTGGATCAGAAGGAAGGACATATAGATGGGTTAGGACCCAAGCAAATTTTTCCTAGATAGAATGTACCTGGGATGTTTTAAGGTAGTACCAAAGTGCTAGATTCTTAACTCCAGTTAGTGTCAAGTTATAATGGTCCACATACCTCTGTAATGATTTCATCCATTTATAGTTTACTGGGAAAGTATGTAGGGAAATGGATTAGAGTCCCTATGCGACAGTCATGGCAGTTGGGATTGAAGATGGCTACAGGCATGGCAAACTAAATCCATATACTGCAGCTACAAAACTAAAAAACAAACAAACATGGCTCAAAAGCACTGCTATGAGTTCTTCTAAATTTTTAAGATAGAAATAATATCAATTTGTTACAAACTCTTCAAGAGAAGAAAAAACAGGCTTTATCTATTGACTCATGTTACGTATCTATATCAGTTATAAGAATACCAGAGTCATACAAATCTTTCTCTCGCTCTTTCTCTCTCTCTCTCTGTCTCTGTCTCTGTCTCTTTCTGTCTCTCACACACATACTCTCTCACACTCTATCTCCCTCTTTCTCTGTCTCTTGCACATCGCACACACACAGACCAGCTTTGCTCACAAATATAGATTTAAAAATGTTTTAAACGAAATGAAATCCAGGGTGATGTCTCACTGGCCAGAGGAATGGCTCAGTAGAATAAGTGCTTGGCTGACAAGCACAAGGTCCTGAGTTCAATCCCTGGTACCACCAAAAAATAAAAGAATACAGCATAACATGAAGAAGATTATAAATCATAGTTTTATTCTTAGAATACAAAATTGGTTTAACATTTGAAAAATGGATGAAAAAGAATGTATGATAATTTTCAGTGAATCTTAAAAGCTCCTGATAAAATTCAAATTCTAATTGTGATTAATAACTTAACAAAATGTAATATGATTTAAAAGGAGTTTCCTATTCTAATAAAATGTGGACATGCCTATCTACCATGAAGGTGATACTTTATATGAATGATTTAATTGAGTAATTAGATAAAAATATTTGAAAAACTACATTTTCAAAAACCACAGTACATTTAATGGATGTACTACAGAATATAAGAAGAAAAATATAAGAAACAAAATAGTTAGGAAACAGAAATGAAAGATAAAATTTTCATTATTCAAGATGCCATTTATATAGAAAATCTAACATAATATTCAAATTATTAAAAATCAATAAGGTAGTTTAAAAATATTACTGTCACAAAATAAATATAAAATTAAACTTGAATATACTAGTAACAAACATGAAACAAATTAAGAGTAACAGAGAGGGCACTCAGGACAACAAATTTGGGAAATATGTAAATAGATCCAAATATAAAGAATAATTGATAAATGATTAGTTAACATTTTAATCAGTGCAAAAATGGCACACAGGTTGATAATTTTATTGACATACCCTGTCATGTTTTTAACTTTTTCTATAAATCAAAATTAAAACTGGAGGGCCCGGCGGGATGGCTCAGTGGTCTAAAGTGCCTGCTTGAGGAAGCTTGGGCGGCTTCAGGGACCGAGGTTCTATCCCTGGCACCACATGCTGCGTCAGCCCTGCCCTCGGGGTGGGCTGAGCCAGCCATTAAAAAAAAAAAAATTAAAACTGGATATACTGGGCCCGGTGGGATGGCTCAGTGGTCTAAAGCGCCTGTTTGGGGAAGCTTGGGCAGCTTCAGGGACCGCAGTTCGATCCCCAGCACCACATGCTGCGCCAGCCCTGCCCTCAGGGCAGGCTGAGCTGGCCATAAAAATGAGTGAATAAACAAACAAAGGTTCTGAAACAAGAATAAAAATAATAAAGAAAAATTTTTTTAAAAGCTGTATATACTAGAGATTAAGAGCACATACCCAATATGTGCAACATTAGTAGAAGATACATTCAATGATGAATAAAAATTATAATTGATGATGGCAACTGTGAAAAATGGTAAAAATTAAATGCAGTTGACATTTTCTACATGATTTCTTAAATATCAGGTAAATAAAAAGCTTTTCAAGAAAAGTTGGTGTGCTTGCTTCGGCAGCACATATACTAAAATTGGAACGATACAGAGAAGATTAGCATGGCCCCTGCGCAAGGATGACACGCAAATTCGTGAAGCGTTCCATATTTTCAAAAAAAAGAAAAGTTGGTGATGAAAATCAACTAAAATTACACAAAATGAAAACAAATGATCAAACAAGTACATAAAAATTTTCATTAGGAAAATGAAAAAAGTCATTCAAATTTAAAGATTTCAATTGTGATTAGGAAGTAAAAGAAATGTATGTTTTATATATTTCTCAAGATGTATGACATAGTGGTATAATAAAATCTTCATTAACAATTTATAATTGAATTAAATAAATTAAAGTGTTACAGACAAACTTTCATGAACATAAAGCTATTCTAAGAAATGCTGTTTATAAATTTTAAAGCAATAAATAGTATAAATCTGCAAAAATTATCTGTACAAAAATTGTGAAAGATAACTGTTAAGATGTTATTTATGATTTTCTTTGAGTTGTTGGATTTTACTCTTTTTATTTATTATCAACAGTATGTTTGAGTATTTCTTTTTCTTTTCTTTTCTTTTTTTTTTCTCTTGTTTCAGAATTTTCGTTTGTTTAGTTATTTTTATGGCCGGCTCGGCCTGCCCTGAGGGCAGGGCTGGCACAGCATGTGGCACCGGGGATCGAACCACGGTCCCTGGAGCTGCCTAAGCTTTCCTAAGCAGGTGCTTTAGACCACTGAGCGATCCTGCTGCGTATTGTTTGAATATTTCAAAAATAATAATATATATTGTTTTCCAAAAAGTTAATGTTATATCGACAAAGAAAATTTTGAACTATGATCATAAATTCTATTAAGGTAAATCCTTTCCAAGGAAAATAACTACCTCAAACATTTCTCTTGTCAGAAATAATTCACTGACAGTATCAGAGAACTATCTTTCCGTGGCATACATTTCTTTGGAAATTGTGTGCCGTGTGCACATTCTTTTCAGATGCTTGGTTCCTCTGGGATTTCTTGTACTAAGGCAATGTTTACAAATAATGTTTCTATTCTTAGATAACATCTCCTCTTTAAGCTGCAGATGTTTTGTTTCTTTGTTAAATAATAACTCAAGAGATCACATTTTCAAATTTTCACACAGGCAAAGCTCTAGATTGGTACTCCTTGTTCCCAACCCATAGCATTCCTTGTTGAATCCCAGCAGGTGTTCTTGTGCCTACATTTGACAGCTAGTTAGTTCATAAAGGAACAGACCTGATCATGATGGCTATGCTTGCAAGACCCAACATTCACAGACTGGCTTGCTATTGCCACAGTGCCTCCAAGCCAGCAGGAGAGTCTTTGCCAGATGCAGTAAACCCTAGGCCTTGGACTTCACAGCTGCCAAACTCTGAGAAATACACTTCTGTTACTACAGCCCTCATCTTGTTATTTGTCGTGGCCGTCTGAGATGAACAGTAAATTATTTGTATAGTTCATTTGTAGTAATACATTTGATGCTTATTGTTTATGGTCTGAAAAGTAACACTGTATTTGATCACTGAGAAAGAATACTAACATTGCTTGGCACTCACAGGAGATTATTGTGCACTGGCAATTTATTACTTCTTTCTGGCCTTCTCTTAGACCTGTTTCTACAAAAAGGAAAACAAAAGAAGGTCTCCCCATGTAACTCATCTGCCCACTATTGTGACAAAATACCTGAGACAACTCAAAGGAAGACAGATCTATTTTGGCTCCAAATTTTAACAGTCTGAGTTTCTGGTCCTCTGGCCCCATTGCCTTTGGAGCTGTTGGCAATGCAGTGCCCCAGAGCACTAGCACATGGCAGAGGAAAGCTGTTCTCTCATGGTGGCCAGCCGCAGCAGAGAGACAGAGAGCAGAGCTGGGATGGAGCAGTGCTCTGGGGCACTGCATTGTCAACAGCTCCAAAGGCAATGGGGCCAGAGCCGGGGTCCCTCTCTCCAAGGCTTTGGGTGACACATCTCCTCCCAGGGCTCTCCTGCTCCCAAGGACACCAGCAGTAGGTGACCAAGTTTAGCAAAGAGCTTGAAAAACACTTCCAATCTGAGCTTCAGCATTCCCTTTTGGAGAGAACTGAGTAGTTTTGGCAGGATACTAGCCTTTCAGCCAGACTGGTTTAGGTATGACTTTCCACACTGTTTCTTTCCCAGTTGTGTAACTTTACAGATGTGATTTGTCGTGGGAAGGAGGGGGCCACACGACTTTGTATGAAGCAATGCTGTTCAAGTCCAGTGAAGGATGTTTCTCCAGTATCCTCCATGATGTTAAGTACTTGCCCTGATACTGGGGCTGGTAGATGCTCAGCAAGGTCTCTTGTCTTTCAACCCTCCACCCCAGCTTCTTCCACGTAAGCAGAAAGAGCCAAGTGTTGCTGCCTGCACCTCATTGATAATGTGTAGTGATGTTAATGAGGGTCTGAGGACTTTCTGTTCTTTTCCAGTCCAGTTCTATTTTGGTTTATTGCTCTAATTCTATATCCTCCTATTTTTCTCTGTATAAAGCATTGCAACTAAAACCTCTGGAAAAACCACTGCCTTCATAGTGACCCACCACAATCTCAGGCTTGCAAAAGAGTAACTTTCATAAAATGAAACATTGATACTTTCACTTTAATACTGAAACCTTTTAATGTCTTTTTCCTTTGTGGAAAGAAATACACACTCAAATTTTGAGAGTAGGAGGAGAGAACACTTGAGGTCTACTCTTTTAGCAAGTTTTAAATGTACAGAACAGTAGTATTAACTGTCTATACCAAGCTGTACAATGGTCTCCAGAACATGTTTCTCTGTTGGACTTAAAGTCTGTACCCTTTGATCAACATCTACCCATTCTCCTACACACCTAGCTCTGATAAAACCCCTTCAACTCTTTGCATCTGTGATTCTTAACTCTTCCTTTTCACACTGAGAGTTGCCATTTCACTTCAAGGGACATCCTACAGCTTTGTCTGTGTTCTCACAGAAATAGCATTCCATGTCATGGCTATTTTGATGAAGTCACAATGAACATTGGAGTGCAGATATTTCTTCTATATGCTAATTTCATTTTCTTTGAGTAAACTGGAATTGAGATTGTTGGATCACATGGTGGTTCTATTTTTAATTGTTGAGGAAACTTCAACTGTTTCCCCTAATGACTGAACTTGTTTAATATGCAAACTATATAAGACTCTCATTACCTCATATTCCCCCATTAATACTTGGTATGGTTTGTCTTCTTGGTAGTAGACATTGTGACAGTTCTGAAGTACTATCTCACTATGGTTTTGGTTTATTATTGATGGTGTTCATTTTCTCATGTATTTATTGGTTATTTGTGTATCTTCTTTGAAAAATATCTATTCAAGTCCTTTGCCCATTTTTTTGAGATAATTTGACTGAGTCTATATATTTTGGATATTAATCCTTTCTCAGATAATGCTTTGTAAATACTTTCTCTCATTCCATAAGTTGTCTTCTCAGTCTATTATTTGCTTTCTTTGCTTTGCATGAGCCTTTTAGTTTGCTCCAATCTTATTTTTCTACTTTTGCTTCTGTTGTATGTAATTTGGTGGGCATATCTTTAAAAGCAGTGTCTAGGTCAATATTATGAAGATGCTCACTGTTTTCATTTAGAATAATAAAGTGTTAGGGCTTAGATTTAGATACTGAATCCATTTGAGGTGATCTTTCTGTGTAGTGTGAGATAGGGATCCGATCCCATTCTTTTGCACAGGGGTTTTCCCTTAGGATCATCACACATTCTTACATCCTTCTTGAAGATCTGTTGATGATGAGTGCTCTCTATTTGTTCCATTTGCTCACATGCTAGTTACATGTGTTTTAACAACTAGTTTTATATATTTTGCAGTCACAAATTGTAAGGCATCAACTTCATTCTTCTTTTTCAGTAGTCTGGCTAATCAGGTAATCAGGATTTTTTTTTTAATGTGCTTGGTACAGGGTCTCTCTATGTAGCTCAGACTCATAGTGATC
Organism: Myocastor coypus; assembly: GCA_004027025.1. Classification (NCBI taxonomy): domain Eukaryota; kingdom Metazoa; phylum Chordata; class Mammalia; order Rodentia; family Myocastoridae; genus Myocastor; species Myocastor coypus. The sequence goes on from PVJA010035223.1 coordinate 12,653, forward strand.
TCTTGTTCTCAGCCTTCCCAATTCTGGGATTACTGATGTGTGCCACCATGCCAGGTCTTCATGGTTGGCTTGGTGAGCCTGAGGGCAGGGCCTGCATGGCATGTGGTGGCAGGGGCAATCTGCAGTACCTGTGCTTGCTTGAGCAGGTATTTAATCTGCTGAGCTATCTTGCAGGCCCTAATCAGGAATTTTTGTGGTTTCAAATTAATTCTAGGATTGTATTTTCTATTTTTCTGAAAAATCATCTTGGAATTTGGACATGGATTTTGATCTACACATTGCTTAGAGTTGTGTGGATATCTTAAAAATATTATTTTAAATTGATAAACAAGGCAGCTTTAACTTACTTGTGTCTTTTTAGTTTTTTCCATGTTTTATGGTTTTCAGCTTACACATCTTTCATTTTCTTTGTTAAATTTACTCATAAGTATTTTGGTCTTTTTTACTTCCATTTGGATGCCTTTTTTTCTTCTTTTTCTTATCTAACTTCTCTGGCTATGATTTCCAATATTATGTGTACTCCAGCTGGCTATAGTGGATATCACTGAAATAAAAAAAAAAAAAAAAAAAAAAAAAAAAAAAAAAAAAAAAAAAAAAAAAAAAAAAAAAAAAAAAAAAAAAAAAAAAAAAAAAAAAAAACAACTTTAAAAGTAATATGTAATTAGATCCTGCTTACCTTTAAAAATACTTCCCTGTGTGAGACCCATTCACTTACACTAAAACCACCAAAGTATGCCCCATGCACTGACCTTACTGGTAAGATAGTTCTCCAACTGAAATAGCTTTCACTTTATGTGCTCACCTGTTAAGATACATGAACTCTGGTTTAAACCTCATTTCCTCCCTACATTTTTTTTTCCTGTCATACTGGCTTTCTTATCTAATTACTCTTTTTGCAGGATTTATCTAACTTATCTACATGACCTTCTGAACTTTGTATTCTTTGACAGGTGAAAGTACCTCTTGTTCTTGCTCTTTGTCACCACCATGGAAGGTTGTTCTCTGCCCTGTGCCACTCTGCAGTGGAGCCAGCTGCATATGTACTGAAACCTCCAGTAACTGATATGCTGCACAAATGACTATGGACATGCTGTTCACAGATGATAAAGTCTTGTGTAGATATTTCTTTAAGATAGGTATTTAGTGTGTAAGACCTTCTGTCCACTCGATGCCTTTCCAGCCAGAGCCCAACATGGCGTGCTGCAGCAGGAAGAAGTGGAGCACAGCAGCCAGACCCAAGCCAGGCACATCTGGATGAGTTCGAACTTGGTAAGCCTGCAGTTCTCAATCTGTGGGTCACAACCCTGGCGAGGGTGGAACAACCAAAACACAGGGGTCGCCTAAAGCCATTCCGAATCATAACTAGCAAAATTACAGTTTTGAAGTAGCCACAAAAATTATTTTTTGGTTTGGGGTCACCGCAACATGAGGAACTGTATTGCGGGGTCAAGGCATTAGGAAGGTTGAGAACCACTGCAGTAAGCTGAGACACTTTAGTAGACCCTGATAAATGAGAGCATCCTCTCTCTTTCTTTCTTGATTGAGAGAGGGTGCAACGGGTAATCAGGTTGACCTAGTCTGCCTGACAGGGCCCATGTACATCAAAGGGAGGTGATCAGACAGAGCTTAGGGGAGCTAATTTAAACACAAATTCCCAATTTAATATTTTCTTAGCTACAAAGACATAATGTTTGCTCTTATGGTCAAAAATACAAGCCCATTAGTTACAAAAGTGTATCAAATGCCAAACATCACTACCCATTATTAGTGTTTCTAGTTGTAGTTCTGTAAATACAAAACTGTAACTGCATTAATTACATAATCTCTCTTGGCTGGAAATAGCAGTAAGTACTAAGGTAATAACTGTACCAAAGCTATATACCAAAGGTCCGAGGACAGTGCTATACCAAATGACATAGAGAAGGAGCAAAATGCATTCTCAGGTTCAGAGCCTACTCAGAAGAAATGGAGACAATGGCATAGAAGAAACTGGAAATCATACACCTGAAATCTCTGAAATAATAGTGTCTAAAGTAAAGAAACAACTGCAGAAATGTATTGAGGAAATCAAATCAGAAATAATCTCTGAATTAAAAAAATGATAAGTATAATGAAAGAATTAAGTGCTTCTAAAGAAGAGGAGAATAGAAAAATGATGGAATCCCAAATGAACAATATATGAGAGAAATAGAAGGCATGAAGCAGATTCAAAGAGATACACAGGAAACTAAAACCTCAGTCACACGCTGAAAAAACCATTTGAGCAAAAGTGAAGATAGACTTTCAGACCTTGAAGACACTGTTGTAGCTAGTGAAAAGGTATTAAAAGGTGTCTTAACAACAACTAGAATGCAGGAAAAAATAATTCAACACCTGCAAAATAATGCAAAGATGAAGTACATGAGAGGAATAGACATCACTGAGGAAGAAGGAGTCAATACAAATGATACAAAGAGAATATAAGCAGAAGTAATAGCAGAAAGGACTGGCGAGTTGGTTCAGTGGTCTAAAGTGCCTGATTAGGAAAGCTTAGGCAACTGCAGGGACCATGGTTCAATCCCAGGCACCACATGCTGTGCCAGCCCCACCCCCAGGACAGGCTGAGCCAGCCATGATATAAATAAATAAATACATAAACACATAAATAAATAAATAAATAAATAAATTAATTAATTAATGATGAGATCCCAATTGTTGATTCTTTGGGCTGATGAGGTGGCTTAGCGGTCTAAAGTGCCTGCTTAGGCAAGCCTAAGCAACCACAGGGACCACAGTTCTCTCCCCAGCACCACACGTTGTGCCAGCCCCATCCCCAGGGCAGGCTGAGCTGGGCCATAATATAAAAATAAATAAAATTTTAAGAAGGATTACTAAACAGAACATATTAGAAAGAAAGAGGAAGAGGAAGAAGAAGAAGAGGAAGAGGAAGAGGAAGAGGAGGAAGCGGAAGAGGAAGAAGAAGAAGAAGAAGAAGAAGAAGAAGAAGAAGAAGAAGAAGAAGAAGAAGAAGAAGAAGAAGAAGAAGAAGAAGAAGAAGAAGAAGAGGAGCAGAAAACTTCCCAAATATGGGAAAACAATCTGACATTCAGTAACTGAAGCATATAGAACTTCAAATAACATTAACCCAATTTAAACCACACCTAGACATATAATAATCAAGATCGCAGAAATTCAGCACAGGAACAGTATACTAAAAGCTGCTAGAGAAAAGAAACAAATCACATTTAAAGGAAAACACATTAGAATAATGGCAGATTTTTCTTCACAAACCATTAAGTCAAGAAGAGCATGGAGCAAAGTACTTCAAGTCTTGCAAGAAAACATATTTCAACCCAGACTGATATACCCTGCAAAACTCTTTCAAGTTCAGTGCAGAAGTAAAATATTTCCAGGACAAAGAACAACTAAAGAATTTCATGATGACAAAGTAAATCCTGCACAGTTTATTAAAAGATATTCTAGAGAGGGATCAAAATGACCCCAGCTGAGAATAGAAAGAACCCACCAAATAGGACCAACAATTAAACACAGGAGAAAAAGATGTATACAAAAGCAGTTTTTCAACTATTCTTTTGTATACAGCAGCAGAAAATGTCCATCAGCACATTCTACAAATGGACTTCTGCACCCTATGAGTCATGATTCTGTCTGGATCTAGGGTGGATATCAAGGAAATAGTAGTAGCTCAGTCCCACAAGTGACACCTAACCACCAGTAAGTTTCATGGACACTGTACATGTCCATGACATACTAGAACTTTGCACAATGTCCTATCCCCAAACTTAGAAATTCTGGTCATACATTTGCCATTCCAGTATTTATGTTATGTTTTATTCTTAGTAATTCTTTACTACCATGGAAACTTTTTCTTAGTCTATATCTTTGTATATATTAACCTATTCACTACTATGTGAGTACTCTGAATTGATTACAGATTTGTATATATAATACACAACATTCTGGCCTCTATGTTGGACTAATGATTTGATATAAATTTTAGAATATTGTTTTGAAATGTTTAATTAAATTTTAATTGATACTTAATTTTCTGAATATTGTTTAATTATACTTTTTGTTTTGCGATTCATACTGTATCTTTGACTTGCAATCTACTTATAATATATGGTATGATATTTTCTCCTAATTTCAGAAGTTTTAAAAAGATATATATATATATATATATATATATATACATATACATATACATATATACATATATATATGAGTTAGGATAGATATACAGCTGCTTTTTCTTAGTTCATTGAGAATAAAAGTTTGTACTAATATTGTTTAGACAAGATATCAGGTCTGAATCTTGTCATCTGAATAACCTCTATGAAGACAACAATATGCATGGTATTAATTATTGTTACCATCTTACTAACTTGTTTTGAAACTGCTTCATTACTATTTTATCTTTTTTTCTCATTAGAAAGAATAAAAACAAAATAAGACTAAGAAAATAAAATTTAGTAAAAGTAGAGTGACAGAAAAAAAAAGAATTAATAACTAGTACCTTCTCTTATTGAGAAGTTTGTGCACATCAAAAGAAATTACTAACAGTGAAAAGACAGGAAGAAAAGCTTAACTAATAAACAGGCAGACAAAGATCTTATATCTAGAGTTTATAAAGACCTAAAAAACGTTAAAGCCCGCACATTTAAAGACCAAATCCAGAAATGGACATCTGAGATGAACACACGATTCTAAGAGGAAGATATAGAAGAAGCAAATAAATACATGAAAAAAAAAAATGCTCCACATCACTAACCATTAATGAAATGCAAATTAAAACAACACTGAGATACCATCTCATCCTAGAAAGAATGGCTATTATAAAGAAATCACCAACAACAAATGTTGGAGAGGCTGCAGGGAAAAAAAGAACCCTTCTCCACTGATGTTGGGAATGTAGCCTGGTGCAACCATTATGGCAATTGTGGAGAGTCCTCAGAAAAGTAGCAGTGGAAATTTCATTCAGTCCAGCTATACAACTTATGGAAAATTTCCAAAATGAACTGAAAACATAGTATCATGATGATATAGGTGTGCTTATGTTTATAGCAGCACAATTTGTGATACCCAAATCTTGGAAAGAAGCAAATTGCCCATTACCTGAAAAATGGATGAAAAAGATATGGTGTTTATATACAACTGAGTATAAAGAAACATAAAGAAAAACAAGCTCAAAACCTTCATATGAAGGCTTTAGTGGATGGAACTAAAGATATATGCATAAGTGAAATAAGCCACACCCACATATATAAATATCGTGTAGTCTCCCCAGTGTAAGAACTCAAAAGAAGAAATAAAAATTGAAAGGTGTAGCATAGTAGAATGGAAAGTGAGTACTTAAGGATTAAACAATGAAGAGAAAGAAAGGAGAAAAGTAAGGAAATATGGCATGGGCAAAACCACACTTTTATATAAGCAAGATGGTTAAGGCAATGATCCTAAGAATCTCCATCAGGGTTTTTTTAAAATAGCAGTTCATGGGTGGAATTCTCACCCTGACTAACTATATATGCTGATATCTGTGAACTAAACAATTACACTGAGGATAGCAATATGGAATATTAAACCATGCTTAAAATACCTATCATTTTGGTCTTCTAAATGCACACTGTTCCTAATGTCATATCAATTATTGCTATACTCTCTTTAAAGTAAATGTGTGTTTGGGGCCCAGTGGGATGGCTCAGTGGTCTAAAGTGCCTGCTTGGGAAAGCTTGGGCGGCTTCAGGGACCGCGGTTCGATTCCCGGCACCACATGCTGCGCCAGCCCTGCCCTCGGGGTGGGCTGAGCCGGCCATAAAAATGAGTGAATAAACAGACAAAGGTTCTGAAACAAGAAAAAATAAATAAATAAAAAATTTAATAAAGTAAATGTTTGTTTTAAAAAAAAAGTCAATAAAGGAAAACAAAAGTCAAAAAAAGCACCTCTTGGTGCTGGGGAGATAGCTCCGAGGCACAAGTGCCTGCTGGGCAAGTGCAAGTTCGTGAATTCGAACCCTGGTCCCACCAAAAAAAAAAAAAAAAAGCACCTCTTGATAGTCTTGTGTGTGAACTGGTTGATAAATATGAGTTTGCAGAACTAGATTTGTTAATGTAAACATCTTCTTGTTCTTCCACTTCACCTTTTTCTGCTCTATTGAGGTTTTCCTGTAATTGAGGGTACAAGTCTACAATTCCCAATATCTGTCTCCTGTATGCAGCATAGTGTCCCATGCAGAAACTCACTCTGCTAAAGCCTAGTGAGAGCTGGCTTTTGTCTTTGCCCTCTTTCCCTTTATCCTCTGGCATAATCATAAAACAGTTTAATTTCTTTAAGAGAACAATGAATGCTTTCTAATCTGTTATTGTTCTAAGATACAGTGGGTGCTTTCTAATCTGTTATTGTTAAGCAAACGATGCCAAAAGCAGGCACTTTTCCTGGCAAACACTGAATAGCTACAGCATTTAAATTAAATTTGTAGTATGCACACATCTTTTCAAAGCTATCTTTGTTTAGAAAATCACACATATTTGTCTTCCATTTATCCATAAGATACAAAAAGAAATTTGTTCTTTGTGTCCTAAATCAGGTCAGAGGAATATTAAAATATTAAATGTCATTATAAACTTGTGTTCCTTGGGCCGGGGATGTAGCTCAGTGGCGCAGCGCCTGCCTAGCAAGTGCAAGGCCCAGAGTTCGATTCCCGGTACCAAAAAACAAAATAGTAAAAAAAAAAAAAAAAGATAAACTTGTGTTCCTTGACTTTGGAAAGTAATAAAAAAGGAACAGAACCTTCTACACCTTTTTCTTCATAGAGATCATGAGATTGTCCAAATGGGGGCTCAACTATAAAGAAGTAAAAATTATCTGACTAAACATTTTAAATCTTGAACCTGTGTTTTGGCAACTAGGAATTCTCATCTAGAGGACAGGGCTGGGGGCAGTGCAATACTAATTGAATAATAATTCTCTTATGTGCTAGTATGAAGTACAGTAACAGTGCTACAGCTAGAAATAGACTATGATTTAGAATGCAAATAAATAAAAACATTGATTTGTCACCCCTTTTGTCATCAGGAATCTGAAACTCATTCTCTCAATTTCCACGAAGCTGTTACAGTTTTTCCTTCTTCCTTAACTTAAATATCTAAATCATAATTTTTCTTATTGAATAACTAAAGCTTTACCTATAAATACAAATGATTGCTTTTTTATGAGCTGATATGTGGTGGTAACCAGTTTTAATTTCTTCTTTGAGATAGTAGCTGAAGTTTTTGTTTATTTGTAGATTGGCTGGTTGGTCTAACCTTTCTAATTAAACATTAGCTAGTTATCTGGCTCTATGACTTACATAATTTGTACTCTTTTGCCCTAGTAGTTTTGTCTGTAACCTAGTAATTATGCATTTTGTAAATCGTTCACGAATGTTCATAAAAGAGGCTCACTGGGGTGAGTAGCATATAAAGCACGGACGGTTTTCCCTCACCAACTCTATTGCCCCAAATCCTCACTACTTGTGAAGCATAATGTAATCCTCAGTAAACAATGTGCACGTGATCCACCTCTGGGTCTTTTACAGCTCAGGTGCTGACTCAGAAGTGCAGGATCAGCTGCCAAGCGGAGCCCAGGCCTCGGGTTGTAGACCTCACTCTGGATAGCAAGGGCTCATGCCAGCCAACTGGGGACGCAAGGGGTGTTTCCTGTAGTCAGATTAGTACTTCCACCTTTCATTTTTTGTTTTTCATCCTTCATTTTCTCTGTAATTATACTATTTGAACGATTACACTAATTAATTATATGGAGTTTCTTGATGACCCAGTCAGTGTAAAAACAATCCTTTGCCAAGTTTCTTTCTTCTTTGCCTTGCACTGTACTCTGGTATTTGTGAAATGATCTTGACTTTTTTCTTGATTTTGTCCAGTTATGAAACATAATAGATTCTCAAAAATATTATGTGAATGAATAAAGTTGTCATCAAGTACTTTTGAACTTTTCATTGTTTCCGTAAGTGCCTCTTTTTAAAAAATATCAATTCTAGGTTCTTTGGGAGAGTATCCAGTTTGTCCTCTAGCTTGCTGACTTCATGATGAGGGTGTTAATACCATTTTTTTGCGGGGGGACAGGGTCTCACTATGCAATTCAGGCTAACCTTGAGCTCACCTTTGTAGCCCAAGCTGGTCTCGAACTCACATCGATCCTCCTGTCTCAGTCTCCCAAGTGCTGGAATTATAGGCATGCTCCACCATGCCCAGCTCTATTCTTTACTACTCCAATTTCAAGTTTTTAAAAGTTTTTCTATGTTTCTAGTTTATCACATAAGACACCCATTTACTTTCTATCAGTTGGATCTCAGCCTTTACCTCATGTTAGTGGGTCAAAGTGTCTTTTACTGAATTTTGCGCCATTGCTACCACTGGCACAGATCAAAGCAGCAACTGCTTCCTAAATTATAATTTCTTACTTGCATGAATATTTTGCTTTATATTTGGGGGCATAATTTCCTTCCTTTAAGCAGCAGTATCTTTTTATAAGCTCCATTTAGTTTTTTCCTCATTTACATTTTTCCTTAAGTGACAGTTGTTCAGATACTGAGTTTAAAAGATAGAAAGGATAGAATAGTCTTAAATTGTACTTATATCCAAAGTTAAACATCTAAATTATGAATGCAGCTTCTAGCTCATTCCTCATTGCTGAGCAATACCTCTGTGCCATCTGTTGCTCTTAGTTGAACTGTATAACACAGATCCTAGACCTTCTTGTGTACTGTTCCCATATGCTCTGCTAATTTACATTTGCAATACTTTTCCTTAGGTCTCTAGACAATTCAGAATGACACATTCTCTCTCCAGACTTCTTTCACACAATATGCTGGATTCCAGGAAAAATTTGAACAGAGAAAAGGAAGCAGTGAGTTGGCTGGGGATAACTGTGGTGAGCAAGGGCAATACTGCATATTCAGTTCAGGAATGGCTAAATTTCTTGCTAATCAATAGAGCCTTTCATTTTGAAATGGGAGAGTTGGGCCCGGCGGGATGGCTCAGTGGTCTAAAGCCCCTGCTTGGGGAAGCTTGGGTGGCTTTAGGGACCACGGTTCGATCCCCGGCACCACATGTTGCACCAGCCCTGTCCTCGGGGTGGGCTGAGCCGGCCATAAAAATGAGTGAATAAACAAAGATTCTGAAACAAGAATAAAAATAATAAATAAAATTTTAAAAAAATTAAAAAGAAAGAAATGGGAGAGTTGGGAAAAGCAGAAAGAAATAAAAGAAGAAGAAGAAGAAGAAGAAGAAGAAGAAGAAGAAGAAGAAGAA
>PVJA010035224.1:0-21977 GCA_004027025.1 Myocastor coypus
GAAGAGGAGGAGGAGGAGGAGGAGGAGGAGTAGGAGGAAGAAGAACAAGAAGAGGAAGAAGAATAAGAAATGTGAAGTCAAAAAGCAGAACTCAAAACAGATTAACAGAGTCACTAAAGAATGGGTTCAGGGGCCCAGCGGGATGGCTCAGTGGTCTAAAGCGCCTGCTTGGGAAAGCTTGGGTGGCTTCAGGGACTGCAGTTCGATCCTAGGCACCACATGCTGCGCCAGCCCTGCCCTCAGGGCAGGCTGAGCCGGCCATAAAAATAAATAAACAAACAAACAAAAAAAAAAAATAAAGAATGGGTTCATTGACACAACTGGGGTTGTAATGGGGCTCAGTATCCCATGAGTGTGTGCAAGTGTGAGGCATGAAGCTCCATCTTGGCCTGCACAGGAACAGCCTGGTCAACAGAGACAACAGCAGCAGGGCCTGAAGCTGACTGAGACCTGCCCAGGATCTCACAGAACTTCCCAGTCATCTGGTGGGCAAGTTCACCTCCTACAAGTAAAAGTACGTCAGGGAAGAACTAAGCAACTTTGCGCCCAGATGTTAGGCTTCTCGATGAGTCTTAAAGAAGAATTACATGATTTACACACATTTACAATACACACATGTGTGTATATGTATAGCAATAGTAGTGATAATTGGGTATTGAAGCAAGAACTGCTGAAGAATAACTGAGCCAATGATGAAACTGTTGATTACTAATAAGCCTGAATGTAACTTTATGAAGAATAATTGCATTTGACAGCTCTATCATGTAAGCATTTATGAAATGGAATGGAACTGTATAATTTCCTTCTACCAAAAACTAAAAAGCAGCTAAAAGAATGTTGATTATCTCCAGCTTTTTATTTTATTTTATTTTATGTATTTGGCACAGGGTCTCGCTATGCACCTTGAGCTCACAGTGATGCTCCCATGTTCAGCTTTTCCAGCACTGAGACTACAGGCATGCGCCGTCATGCCTAATCTTGGTGGCTGCCTAGGAGCACCCAGGATGGAGCCAGTATGGCATGTGGTACTGGGGGGTCGAACCCAGGTCCTTGCACGTGCCCAGGCAGGCAATTAGATTACTGAGCTATCTCGGCAACCCTCTCCAAATTTTGTAAAGAATTTCTTTTCACAGAAACACTGGTTTCCACAAGGAACATCTCCAGAAGCAAAGTGACCATTGTTAATCCCAACAGACCAACCAAAAGCAGGTGAAGCTCAGTGAATGGCTGGGTGTAATCATTCTGGAGTGTTGGAGTGGACCGGGTCACAGCCCCAGTTTGCCTCAGTTTCACACTGAGGATTCACACACACCCAGGCCAAGAAAGATAGGGAATCTGAGCTTGGTTTTAAATTGTTTGACTACTTTCCTTCCCTCTTTTGTCGACTTTCCTTCATCCCAGGCTTCTGGACTTCTCCCTAGGCTTGTCTGCCTGAGTTCTGGTAAATTCTCATTCCTGGTCCCATTATCTATTCTAAGCACATGGAACAGCTCTTTCTAGAGCTCCTCCCACAACATGGATCCTCTCCCAAATCACGGAGTTTAGTTCTTTAGTTTTGTACAGGTCTTCATCTGCCACCTGCCATTGCCACAACAACGGCCATTTTCTGAGGCACGCCAGTTGTTCCTGACTAATGCCTTGATATTAACTATTGCTCCTCGTACACATGTGCCTCCATCCCTAACTAGTCTAGTCTTAACTGCCAAGCAGCTCTGCACTGGCATATCTAGCTGCCCAAAGGGCCTGCGCATCCTGTTTCCATTCTCTTCCCGCTAAGTGTGCACGTCCACGACTTACTCTATTAATAAGGCTAGCAGTACTGTACAGTGTGCTTACTACTATCAAGTTTTAAACCCAGGGGCTATAGGAAAAGAAAGTTATTGAAACAAAATCACTTGTGATTTATTATTAGGAAAATAGTGACTATACCACAGATGCTGAGAAGGATTTTGTCTCCCTTACAAACCATTGTGTGAGCAGCTCTACGTACAGGGGAGATCAGAACTCATTACAGTGAAATAGAAACCCCGTTCAGCTAGGGCAAAGCTAATAAATTACAAAATCACTTCACCATGATCTCCATCAATTGTAAATTGAGAAAGTAAAGCTAGGTCATCTCTGAGGCCTCCTTAACCTCAAAAAGTCTGCCATTTGCAGAGAGCAGTTCCACCTAACAACGTTTAACACTAAACACATAAAACGTTTTGACCATTTTTGGTATGCGTGGATGTAGTGTTGGTGTAGCTTTAACACAACATGCTAAAGGAAGGTAAAAAGCACATACTGAAGAATGGAGAAGCCACACATTAAACTTACTAATTTGCCAAGTGCCCATAACATCTAACTAATAAGGCATTTGAACTGGTAGAAGTTTTGAAAAATTCAAATTGATAACTCCTTGTTTGTCAGTGTACTCCCAAAGCTTCAAAAGCAGCAAAGTTTGCAAAGGCAGTATTACATAGAAGACACTACTGATTATCACTCAGAAAATGATATTGAGGAATAAAAAATTTTAATAACTGCCTTCCATCATTTTAAAATCTACAGCCATTAAGGCAACTGGGCAATGCCAGTAAGAGGGAAAGAACGCAACGCTCCATCTCCCTTGCCACCACCGAACAGGTCCAATTTTCCACCATTCATGTTTCTGAGAGCATAGCTCTCCTTTTCAAAGAGTCTTAATAGTTACCAATGGCTTGTTTTCAATATAAATACATAAAGTGTTTTTTCTATCTGATCAGTTCATTATGGGATAATGTACATCAATTTCATGCATAATTTCCACTTTTATAGCTGAAATATCAAGTAGAAACATTATCATTAAATGTTGATTCATGAAGAAAAAAATCATTTTTAATTCAAGCTGAGACTTGTGTTTATTGAGCCGGCGAGCAAAGCTATCACACTGCCTCCCCAAGGAGACTTGACTTCCCCACATAACTCGCCCTCCTGCCGGCTGGCCGCTATTTATGACTGAATTTCCAGGCAAAGAAGTTTGTTGTTTCCTTGTCAATGAAGAGGCTGGACCCACTCCATCACAGGGTTTAGCAAACCCAGGCCTGAGCACCACGGCCTGCCTCTGTGTTTTGGTGTGGCTCTGGAACCTACAGTGTAACTAGTACATGTTTAAATGTTTGCCCAAAAATATATATATTTCTAGACATGTGAAATTCATATGAAATTTAATTTTCAGTGTCTAGTAAATAAGATTTGGAGCACAGACTCATTTGCTTATATATTGTCCTTTGCTACCCACACATTATAATGTATCAAAGAGTTGCAACAAGTTGTAATGCCTGTAATCCTAGCACTTAGGAAGCTGAGATAGTAGGAACACTGAGAGTTTGAGGGAAGCCTGGGTTAGGCAGTGAGTGCAAGGCCTGCCTGAGATATACAGTGATGTCCTGTCTTCAAAAAGATGGAGGAGGAGAAGAAAAAGAGAGGGTGAGGAAGAGGGAGAGGGAGAGGGAGAGGAAGAAGGAAGAGGTGGAGGAGGAGATGGAAGAGGAGAAGGAGTAGGAGAAAGAGGAGGGGAAAGGGAAGGGAAAGGAGAAGAAAAGGAGGAGAAAGAGGAAAAAGAAGAGGAAGAGGATTTTATTGAAAGCACGTTGCTATGGTTCAGAGGTAGTGCTCTTGAAAGGTGATTGGATTAAGAAGTATTAGAGCTCCATGTGATAGCACGTGAGCTGAGCTAGCAAGGGAAGCTCGGTGGAGCCGTGACCTGCAATGATTCTGCTCCCTTTCAGGCTCTTCACTTCATTCTCTCTACTTCGTTTATCATGCCATGAGCATCTGTCCTCAGCCACGTCCCTCCCACGGCACCCTGTCCTGGAATTAGCTGACCATGGACTGTACATCTGAACCGAAATATGCCATTCCGATTTTAAACTGGCAGTGTCAGGTAGTGTATCTCAGCAAGGAGAAGAATGAATAAAATTCACATTTTTAAACAAAAGGGCTATTTTATTTAAAAACTAAAGCTATAACCTCGAGAACACCGACTATGTGCCAGATACTGTGCTCCTTACTTTGCTTCTTGTAGCTGCTGTAACATACGATCACGAACGGAACGGTTTCAAACAGAAGTGCATCCCCCAGTTCTGCAGAGCAGAGGTCCAAAAGTCAAGATTTTGCTAGCATCTGAAGAGGAGACTCCCTCCCCACCTCCTCTAGCTCCTGTAGCATGCTGGCACTCCTGCTCCTATGCCTGTGTCACTCCAGCTTTTACTCGGATCTCCACACCATTTCCTCCCTCATGTGTCTGTAGCTTCTATGCTGTCCCTTAGGAGGACCCTTGTAACTGGAATCGGGACACGCTTATGTAATGCAGGATGATCTCAAGATCCATAATTACATTTGCAAAGACTCTTTGCAAATGAGATCACAGTCAGAGCTTCCAGGAATATGAACATCAATGTGTTTTTTAAGGGCCACTATTGAACCTCCTGTACTTAGAAGCAAAGCACCAGGCATGTAATAAGCCCTACAGCCTCTTCTTCGAAATAAAGGGAAAATAAAACTAATTACAAGTCATTCTGTCAGCATCTCAGTCTGTTCCCTAAATGGTCTGGTGTTTCTGAGCTGCCCAACCCCACAGGTGAAGATAGCAGAGTCCAAGGTCAGCAACACGTCCCTCTCACCCCCTTCACCCTGCTTACACACAGGTCCATATTGCCTGTGGAGCATGTAGAATGGAGGCTATTTCATTGGCCAGCAGAAAAGTCCCAGTTGTCCTCAGGATTACTCAGACACCATTATTAGATACCTTTTCTAAAGATAAGTTCTTCTTTCATTTGGTAAGTTTTCTCTGCTTATCAAGATTCATGACAAGTTATATTCCCTCTATAGATACCACTGGTAAGGATTATGTAGAAGAAATTCTAAAGAGAATATATCAAGGGTTGGCAAAATAGCTATAGGACTAAATGTCTACTTAGGCAAGCAAAGGGACTGGGTTTCAATTCCTGGTACCACATATACTGTGCCAGCCCCTTCCTAGGATGTGTTGAGCCAGCCACCGAGACTGAGTGTGGTGGTACATGCCTGTAATCCCAGCCCTGGGGAGGCTGAAAACAGGAGGACCAATCACTACGAGTCTGAGCTGCACAGTGAGACCCTATACCAAACACATAAAAAGAAGAATAAATAAAAATAAAGAGAATATTTCATTTTTACTTCACTGTAGCAACCTTATAAAAGTTTTATTGTTGTTTTTGTTGTTGTTGTTGTTTTAACTAGGATATAAATGACATAGGAACTTCTCCCATTGTGACTAGAAGGTAGGACAAATAAAGAAATTCTTCTATAGTCACTATGAGGTACACATGTCGGTAACACTCTGGTCAATATAAACTGTGTGTATTTCTCCATCCCTATTCGCATTAGCTGGTGTGAAATTCAAACAAGTTAGTTCCTTGTGAAAATTCCCCTCCTAGTGGGATAAGAAAATTAACATACACCTGAAAGTAAACCATTTCCTCCTTTCTTCTTCTGGATCAGAACTCCTATACATCATGAAAAGTCAAAGGGAAAATATAGTCAAAGAAATGGAAGGGCCAAAAGCCAACCACCTGGAAATTTATGTCACTGTGTATGCTTAGGTCCTCACTGCAAGCAAATATCATACTTTAATACCACTGCACAATAAAGGAAAACCTTTGACTTGTGAGCTTCTGGGAAAGGCAGAATGAAAAGGCAGCATTCGTGGGAGAGTCAACCCCTGTCCTTCACTTTGGGGAAGACTAAAAAGGCTTTTATGCTGTTTCTTTTTACATCTGAAGGACGTGGGACTCAGGCTGACTCTACAGACAAGGCGCAGACAGAGGCTTAGCAAGGCCTGCTGACTTGATAGCCTCACAGTACTTGTCATTCAGTGCTCACAGCCACCCTTGAAAGCAGGCAGAAGGCCCTCATCTTAGAATTGAGGAAATTGAGGTTTAGAAAGCCTAACAGACATTCCAGAGGTCATCCAGTTCATTTGCAATGTTGCAAGGTAGGTCAAAGAGACTGCCAAACGCCAAACATACCTGAACCGAGCCCTTTGGCTTGCTCCTGCCAATACGTAAACATATGCTTTTAAAATAATGACAGGCTAAATCTTGCAATCAAGTTATTATAGCATTCCAGTAAATCTGTAAGTGGCACATTGTTTCACTAAGGACAACCAGAATATAACGTTGTCTCCTTCCATTATACTGAGCCAAAGGACAGGCTGTCAAATACCAACTGCTGTGATCTGTTTAGCAAGGTCGACTGTTTGATTGTGATGAATAATTGGATGTCATTAATAATGGTCAGTTCCAGGATACAGGAAGTGGGTCAAGCATGGTAATTGTACTTTGAATTCCAGCAGATTATTTCCTGGGGAACAGGAAAGTGACTATATGGGACACAGTTTTTCTAAGTACAACAGAGATAATTCCTTCCCTAGAGGTTAAAGGGGTGCACCAAGGACTGACTTAATAGCAGGGGCAGCCACCTCTAATAAGAAATGTGAAATCGAGGTTTTGCAAGTTATAGCCATAATATATAAAGGGTGGCTGATCATTGCTAAAAGTCCTCAGGAGTTAACTTTCTGATTTCATCATGCAGACTAACACAAGAGCTTTACAAGTAAGGGGTCATTATTTAAATTTTGAAGTACCAATGAGATCAGACCAATAGCTACTCAGGCAACCTAATACAACTGCTGTTCATCATAAAAGCCTTTCCAAATAAATAAAAATGAGAAATTTTTAAAAAAACATAAAAGAAAAGATATTTTTAAATTTATGCGAAAAGGACAAACTAGAAGTGATTTTAGAGGAAGAGAGAAGATTGGTGTTTGGATAGCAAAAACCAAAAAATATTATAGAAAAATATAATCATTCGGAGCTGTAAGGCACTCTTTATTTCAACAGCCATTAGTTATCAGTTTCAGATTTAATATGGGAGCGTCCTTCAGTTGACCAGCACTGCAAACAGGACAAAATTAAAGTTTAAACTTAGCAGAAATATAGGTGAAAAAAATACGGGGGGGAAGCCTGGGAATATAGCAGAGCTCGTAGAGGCTCAACATTCAGCATGTGTTTCGATTCTCATCATCACGTGCATTATGCGGAGGAAGCTACTAGGAATCCAACCATGTTTATCATATTTCACAAAGGCATGTATTGCTTAGATGAACTCTGAAGTGTGAAATGAAGGGAGAGAAGAAGGAGGAGGAGGAGGAGGAGGAGGAGGAGAAGGAGAAGGAGAAGGAGAAGGAGAAGAAGAAGAAGAAGAAGAAGAAGAAGAAGAAGAAGAAGAAGAAGAAGAAGAAGAAGAAGAAGACGATGAAGAAGACAAAGACAAAGAAGACGAAGAAGACGAAGAAGAAGAAGAAGAAGAAGAAGAAGAAGAAGAAGAAGAAGAAGAAGAAGAAGAGGAGGAGGAGGAGGAGGAGGAAGAGGAGGAGGAAGAGGAGGAGGAGGAGGAGCAGGAGGAGGAGAAAGAGGAGGAGGGGGGAGGAGGAGGAGGAGAAGGAGAAGAAGGAAGAAGGGAGAAGGAGAAGGAGAAGTGATAAGGAATATGGCTCTGTGACCTGTGGCTGCCCCAGCTCTGTGTGAAGACTGTGGGTTCATCCTTATATTACCTGGCTTTTGGACATGGCGTCAAAAGGTAAACATTCACATGTCAAGTAAAATACATCAAAATTAGGACACGTTTGTGCCGCCAGGGAGTCCATCCAAAAAGTGAGATGACAAGCTATCGAATAGGAAAAAGCATTTGTAAATCACGTGTATGATAAGACACAGAATTCTATCTCAATATGAAGGGCAAGGAGAATTAATGACCAACTTAAATGTCAGTCAGCTGATGAGCGGATGACTGAAATGCGGAACACTAACATGCTGGAATATTATTCAGCCATAAAAGGAAAATTAAGTACTGACACATAAGTGTTCAACACTTCAAAATACTGTCCTAAATCGGAGAAACCAAGGCCATATGTTGTAAGACTCTGTTTGTGGGAAGTATAGGATAAACCAATGCATGGAGACAGATAATTTATTAGGGATTATTTGGCGCTGAGTCAGAAGTAGACAAGAAACAAATAGGAATTGGTTGCCAATGGCATAGGATTTCTCTTCAAAGGAAGGAAAATGTACTAAAATTAAATTATGGGAATGCCAATGCAACTCTAAATTTACTAAAGTTTGAACAGTGTACTTCAAATGAGTGCCTTGTATGGGATATGACTTATATTTCAATAAGTTCAAAACCATTTTTATAAGATCAGCCATGCTGGGGGCAGCGGTGCAGGCCTGTGATGCCATCTATTCAGGAGGCTGAGTTCAAGGTCAGCAAGGGGAACTTAGGAGGTCTCATTTCAAAATGAAAATATGAAAATATGAGTCAGGCATAGTAGTGTACGCCTGTAATTCCAGCGCATGGGGAGGCTGAGTCAGGAGGCTCACAAGCCCAAGCACAGCCGCAGGTGATTGGTGAAATGTGGTCTCAAGACAAAAGAAAAACTTCAAAAGTTTTAGATATGCAGCTCTGTGTGAAGACTGTGGGTTCATCCTTATATTACCTGAATGTCAAATTGTTTCCCCATATCTAATACTACTTTTTTTTTAAGGAATCACCACACCAATTTCCCTAGGGGTTGCACCAGGCTGCGCGCGCACCAACAATGGAGAGGTGTTCCTTTCCCCCACAGCTTCATCAACATTTGTTAACAGCCATTCCTTCTGAGGTGAGATGGAATCTCAGTGTTGTCTTAATTTGCATCTCGCCAGTGATTAATGACGCTGAACATCTTTTTCATATATTTATTTTCCACTTTGTTCTTTGTCTGAGAATTATGTGTTCATCTCAGATGCCCATTTTTGATTGGTTGCTTGAATTTGGGAGCTCTGGTGTTCCTCAATTCTTTATGCATTCTAGATACAAGTCCTTTGTCTGGGTGACAGTTAGCTATGACTTTTAGCTATGAGAAAATTACATAAATAGAGGATGGTCCATCTGAAAGTGAGTACCAGAGTCCAGATTTCCTGTCCTTAATTATGTCTTAATTATGGCTAAGCAGGAAATATAGACTCAGAGGGGCAATTTTACATGTTTCACTTAAAATTAATGTCCTCCTATCCCCTCTAGAAAGCATCCACTTTTTCAAAAATTGCCATTCGCCCTACACAAGGCTTACAATAGCCAAAAAGGGAGAGAAGAGCCTTACCTCCACCATGCTATTTCCAGAACCTTCTCAAACACCTAATTTGAAAATCAGAAGTCTGAGAAAATGCCTTAGACACCATCTGTCTCATTGCCTGCATAAGAGAGCAAATGAATACCATCTATCTTTGGGAACTTAGTAGATATATGGCTCAAGCATAGGTAAGAAGTAGCAGGGATATGTGTGTGTGTGTGTGTGTGTGTGTGTGTGTGTGTGTGAAGTGCTTGTGGTATGACATGTGTGTCTATATTGTATGTGATGGACATGTGTATGATGCATGTGTGTGATACATGAGCCTGTGATGCCTATGGTGTGTGTTTGCGTATATATGTGTAATGTGCATGTCATGGATATCTGCATGTTGGTAGCCATGGTACAGAAGGAGGTTTAGAGAAAGCTATGGCTGAATATTATGGGTACTTTATGTTTCGAGAACAGTGAAGGGCTGATGCTGGATCTCTTTATGCTTGAAGGGGAGGAACGCAAGAGGGGACAAGTAGTAGATAGCTTTGTTCTCACTAACACAATGCAGGCTTGTGTAGAAATATAGCAAGCACAGAAACTTCTGGGTTTGTTTTGTCCTTTGTAGTTTTTTTCTTGCAATACATTTGAAATCCTCAAATGCCTACTATTTTTTATTTCTACTCTAGTTACTTTTTTTTTTTTTCTTTCCCTAAAATACAAAGTGTATCTGCAAGAATGCACTGGCCAACCTTGGGACAGAGGAAATGAGCAGTAATTATTTCCTTGCCGTCTTTCCTGCCACTGCAAACTTGCCTCAGGTGAAGAGGAACAAAGGCGAGGGAGGTCATGGGTGTGCACAGATCCATGCTTTATTTATCTTTCCCAAAAGCGGTAGCCATTCACTACCCTCCTGCCTGTATCTCCACAGGACCAAGATGAGTGCTCCAGCTGTGCTCTCTACTCTAAGAAAAACTGATTCATAAAACTGAAATTTATCAAAGATATAAATTATGAAATGAATTGGTAAATGTATCTATAACGATTTAACGTAAGATTGTATTTTTAAAGATTGCTCCCCTAGTGCCTGTAAAATATGACTTCATTTACAAGCCTTGAGCTATTCTTCTACCAAATGCCATTATTAAAATACCACATTTATAAAAGCAAATGCATTAGGTAGTTAGCTCCTAAGTTAAAGAAAAAAAGGACCTTTTCAAGTAACATGCTCTCTCCACATTCCACTTCCAAGTACTAAAAATATGAATTGATTTGCCAGAAACTGATTAAATGAAAATTTGCAGAGACAGATGCTATCAGACCAAAATATGCTGTATCTGTGGAAAGGTACGACAACTGAAGATCTAAGGAATCAAATAGCCATTCTCTAATTGAGTTTTAAAGTGAAATTATGATAGGCACTTATCTATAAAATGTATGCCTTCTGTAATTTTTTTTTTTTTTTTGTCTTTTTGAGACAGGGTCTCGCTGTACAGTTCAGGATGGCCTTGAGCTCAGTTTTGTAGCCCAGGCTGGTCTCGAACTCTCACCGATCCTCCTGCCTCAGCCTCCCAAGTGCTGGGATTACAGGCGTGCGCCACCACGCCCGGCTACCTTCTGTAATATTAATACTCATAGAAATTACTCACACTAGTAACAAAAGCAGAAAACATGCCACCAAATAGTGGATACTCACAACATATTTTCATTTTAACTTTTGGTTATATTTTTATTTGTTTTGATATGTGCCCAAAATATTTCAGAAATCCAAAGTTAGGCACTGGAAAACTAATTTTTCATGCAAATAGAATGCATTTGAGGAATACTAAGTGGAATATCTAAGGGAAAGACACCCTAGAATAGAACTCCCACACATTTTTCACTCTAAGGGGAGTTTGTGGTACCTTTTGATGTTCACTGATAAAAGCAAAGTGAAATAAAGATTTAGGATCAGAGTACTATATAACCAATACTTTTCACACAGTTTTGCACTCTCACATAGAACCCCAAAATGATATCTGCACCCTCAGGATTCCTTTGACCAACCTGTGACTTTTCTTTTTTCTTTAAGCACTGCAGATGAATCCACTGGTGCCTTGCATTTCTATGGAAGTGTCACTTGTGACAAAGAACTTGACCTCTTTGGTCCACAAAGCCTCTACCACTATGTAGCTACTAGATCATATTCAAGATGGGTTAGAAATACACAAAAATATCATATCACTATGCCCTGAATCAAACTTTATAAAGATTAATTCAAAGTGAGAAATGAAGACTACAAATTCAATTGTGATGGACCATTAGAAGTCCAGGCAGCTTGAACCTATGACATTATGGCTGAGAGCATAACTGACAAGCAAACAGTGTAACTATCTTAAAGCTGAACATAAGATCACAATTCTAAAAAATTCTAAGGGAGCCAAGCAACTGAGTTCATAGCACCTCTAATCTTGACTAAGGACTTTATTTAGCTAATGTACTCCTTGCTAATAATCAAGGCTGATAAGGCCAGGTAAAAGGATATAAAGGTCTGGATAAAATAGGAACATAGGGCTAAGTACAACAAAAGAATAAAATTGCTTCTAGTGATCTAATTTAAAGATTCCATTAAGTAATTCTGGTTCATTCTGAATCTTGTATGAGTTCCACATGAGTGTGGAATGATTACAAACAATGCCCTCAGACAATGAGTATTAAAGCAGGTTATGCTTGTGGAAAATAGATAAGGAAACATTTGGCAAAACCAAAACATTGAGACTAAATATACATATCCAGGATCCTATGAGAGGGAAGCCATGGCTGAATGGAGATTCTAAAAACAAAACAGTGCTTTCAATAGGGACAACCATGCGTGTAATTTTTGTCAAGACAAATTGGCTGATTAAAGCTGTTAGAGAGTGTGATAATACAAAAGAGGCACTGGTGAGAAAATTCGCTAAGCTCAAATGAATGATAAAGCTGAAAATGAACAAAGACTATAACATCGCTTCCAAATAATGGAGCTAAGAGCCACGCTCTTTGCGTTCACTGCCCCTTTTTATCTTAGCAGTGCAGAGAATTTCGCAAAATCAGTGAATCCTGAGTTCTGTGCTCCAGAGTGACCAAAGAGATGCTCTCGTCCGGATGCATATCCAAAGCTCCCGTCTGCTCGGCACCGCTCACCGCCCCCACACAGCCCGCCTCTTTGATCCTTCCGGAACCTCCTTTCCTCCTGAATGCACCATTTCAGACCCATGCAGAAAGTCTGAAAGACGCATACTTGTCATTTCTCTTGTAGTGAAACATAGTAAAATTATTCACCGGGCAGAACTGTAAGTTGGCAGGACAAGGGAGTAAGACAGTTAGATAAAGCTACAAAATGTATAGGGAAATAATAGACAGGTGATGGTAACTAATGTTGCAGAAATTCATTAGAATGTTTAGAATCAGTCTGTTGAGAGTTAGAGGTTCGAAAGTCGAAAGAAAGGACCGCAACCATCCTTGACATGGTCCAGAAACTCTAAGGCCCGTGAAAGGGTCATGAGCAAGGTGGTTAGAAGCCCCAGGGAATAGTTAAAATTCTGCATGTGGAGAACCATTTCTCACTGTGGGCCTTTAAGCAACTGTCTCACGTGGCTGAAGCCTCACATATCATCATCCGCTGTGTAAGAATGCGTTGGCCCTCTACGTACACAGCCGTAATGCTATAGGTCACGAAGGAGCTGAAAACGCCCTATTGACTGCTGGCACTGTAGCCTTCACAGCACAGCAGCACAGTGCACCCCTACCTCTGTGCTTGTGGCAGTGCCTGGGGGAACACCCCACTGTGCTACCTGTTATATAAAAGCATAGTTTATGTACCCAGTAATGATAATCATAGCATTTTACTGGCGTATATATTTATCACATTATACTTATTACTGTTGTCTTAGTGTATACTCCTTCTGATTATAAAAAGCAAAGCTTATCATCAAAGAGCATTATAAAACAGCTGTGTTTCACCAGCAACAATCTCATCCCCTTGTGTTAGCCAAGTCTCTAGATTGCACCCATTTCTCTTTTGCTTGAATGAATCTCATGTTGCTCTGTTCTTTATGGACCTAGGAGAAGATAATAGATAGATAGATAGATAGATAGATAGATAGATAGATAGATAGATAGATAGATGATATATATAATCATCACATATATATATATATATATAATCATGTACCTACCAAGGTGGGTAGAAAGTTTTACCATCCACATTTGTGTGAGTATAATCTTCAGTGTTTACACCACTGCATCACCAAATGACACGTTTTTCAAATGTGGCCCATTTTGTAAGGATCGATGATGGTATTCAAAATGGTTCCAAGTTCTTAATCTATATGAGGCAATGTTTTTGGAGCTATAATTATAAATGCAGTCTAAGGAAGAAAGAAAAAGAGGGGGACGGACAGAGCGTGGGAGGGAAGGAAAGAAAAAAGAGAAATAAGGAAGTCGGGTGGAGAAAAGGGATGAGGGTGGGAATGGAAAACAGGAGAACAAAGGGGAAGAAGGTGATTTTAAAATGGTGATTGGATCCTGGGAAGGCTATAGAGGAAGGAAAGCAGGGAAGGGAAGGGGAGGAGGAGAGGGAGGAAGGACAGATGATGATTAACGGTCATCAGGATGCAGATGAACAGGAGCAATAACTTCTAATATCATATAGCACAGTAGTATAACTGTGGCTGGTAGCAACAAGCACTAGCAGAAAGGATTTTAAATCTCTCAGTATGATAAGTAGTTCAGATGGCATATCCGCACATCACTCTGAGCCAAGCATAACACATTGTATGCATATACTGAAATGTCGTAATGTACCCCACACATACGTATAATCACCACATACCAATAAATATAAAAATACATTTTAGAGGGCCAGCCAGATAGCTCAGCAAATTAAAGCACCTGCTTATGTAGGCACAGGGACTAGGACTTGATTCCGAGTACTGCGTTGGCCCTGCCCCTGGGGCACACTGAGACAGGGTATGGTGGTATGTGCCTATAATCCCAAGCACTTAGGAGGCTAAAACCAGGAAGATCACTAAAGTCTGCTCTGTATAGTGAGACCCTTTACTAAATATATATAAAAAATAAGGATAAATAAAAATAAAAAATACATTTTAAAAATAATAAGGTGATCAGAGCCTGGGGCTGATAACGAGGCAAAGAACTGAAGAATTTCAGGTAGGCATGTAGGGAAAGTGTAAGGCAGTGGGAGAAGTAAATGCAACATCTTGAAGAGGGAATGCTCGCCTCAGACAGAATAGCAAAAGTGAACACCTTGAAAAAGGACTTACTTAGAGAGCAGGACATCAAGAGACACAGGAAACAAGAGTGTGGTGGGTGGAGAATGCCAAAGCCAGGCCGCGGGCTCTTCTTCAACCTTGAGGGAGACTGAGTTGCTGATCTGCAGAAACTCCTGGCAGACTTGAAGAGAAGCCGATCTATGTTCCTTCCTACGAGCCCTTCAGCATGGGCTATGCAAGGAAGTAGCCTCTTTGAGCTGAGGACCCATCAAAGTGGTCATGGCAGGCCTTAAACATGGCTCTGATTCAGTCTTTCTCTGTGTATTCCTAGTCTCCATTGCTCGAGAAGGAGACCCTCATTCTCCAGTAGCCCAACCACAGAAAGCAGACTCGGGTGTGAGACAGGAAGCAGTTCAGTTAGTGATACTTCAGCCCTTGCTGTGAGTCATCATCCTGCCTAATGGCATGTGTGCTCCCTTGGTCTGATATATATATACATACATAAATGGGCCCTGGGCAGGAATCATTCCAGGATCGGGGAGATGGTTCAGTGGTCTAAAGCACCTTCTTAGGAAAGCTTAGGCAACTGCAGGACTGTGGTTCGATCCCCGGCACCACATGCTGCACCAGTCCCCAGAGCATACTGAGCCACCCATAATAATAATAAAAAAGAATCATCCGAAAAGGCAGTGAAGAAAATAAAATAAAAAAAAAATTTAGCTTTAAAGGAACACTTGACATGTGAAAAAATATTCACATTTGTGAGGCTGCATTTGGAGTAACCCTGATGCCATTATGGAATGACATCACCCCAGAGCGACCCCACAAGGGGTCCTGCTTCTAAGAGCAGGACTGTGGTCATTGGAGAGGCAGGGTAGCTCTAAGAGACCGAATGGTGTCTGAATAATAATGCAGGCTGTTGTGGTGATAGTGAAGCCATGACTACTAACTCAGAGTACCTTCAGAATACATTCAGCTCCAAGAATCATGAAAATTATAGTATTTCCCAAAGTATCTCTAGAGCAAGGCCCAGAGCTATGGTAGAACTTATTATTGGAGGTTAGGAAACCTGTCCACCTCATCTTCCCTCCTCAAGGGCATCCTAGGGCAGGTTCTTAACCCTAAGCTCCAGGTCATGGGATAGAATTTAGGGGCTCTGCAAATTTGATTGCTTAAAAAGTTATATCTGCATCTTTACTAAAAACTATATGAAATTTAGAATCGTATTTAATACTAATGGGAGCAAAATATAACAATGAAATCAATGGCACCTGTTAACCAAAATGCCAGTGGAGTCAAATAACTGTAGAATTAATAGATGGTTACTGTTTTCACCAACAGAAAGCAAAAAATACTTCATATCATTCTATAATTGATCAATTTTCCTGAAGATATTCTTTTATTGCTTCTATATAAAGTAGGTTATTAGAATCATCCTCTTATTATTTAATGTTAATAAAAACGTACACATGCTGCCTTGTTACAAGTTGTTAAATATTGATTTCGCATGTCAATATCATTTCAAAACAATTTCATAGATCCACAATATATAGAACTGAGGTCATTTGTAATTCCCTTTATTTTAACTTACACTTTGCCTGCCTTTGCATGCAGGAGAGAGAGAGAAAGAGAAAGAGAAAGAGAAAGAGAAAGAGAAAGAGAAAGAGAGAAGGAGAAGGAGAAGGAGAAAGAGAAGAAAGAAAGAAAGAAAGAAAGAAAGAAAGAAAGAAAGAAAGAAAGAAAGAATCAGGGAAAGAGGGAGGGAAGGACAGGAGGAGGGGGAAGGAAAAGAAAGAAGGAACAAAACAGAAAACTGGGAGTTCAGGGGCCTTCTGTGGGACTCTTAGAATTTGAGGGTACACTAACGCCTGTTGATGTATAACCCTAGAGGGAAAATAAAACTGTCCATCTTGTTAAAATAACCCTTGAAAAACAGGGTGCTGGTATCCTGAGCTGTAGTTTCCTGCTGAAAGCTGGGTCGCTATGTGCATGCACCCTACTTCCTGAAAGGGACATAGCAGAGACTTGGCTCCCAGCATCACAGGCACATCACTAAACAGGCCTGACTAAGCTCCCCGTCACTCCCTGATGCCTACTTTTCATTTTTTATTTCTTCACATTAAATTTGCTCTCACATCTTGAGGCCCCTGAAGTCTGCTGACCACTCCAACACTGTCCACTAACAGCTTTTTCTTAATAATCACATTCCCATTCTTCAACCTCTATCTTCCAAGATTTCCTAGCTTGTACCTCTACTTTATTTTTCTTTTCTTTCTTTCTTTTTTTTTTTGTCTTTTTGAGACAGGGCCTCAATGTGCAGTTTAGGCTGGCCTTGAGCTCACTTTGGTAACTCAGGATGGTCTCGAACTCACATCAATCCTCCTGCCTCAGCCTCCCACATGCTGGGATTACAGGGGTGAGTCACCACACCCAGCTCTAGTTTATTTTTCATTATTCCTGTTTCACAGGTGCCGCTCATAGTGATCAGCTGCTATGTGGAAGAATGTCATTTTAAGTGCTTTAGACGTCCCCAAAGCAGAGGTGCCCTGCAAGCACAGAGACAGATGGGTGGTAAAACCCTTTCCCTGGGAAGCCTCCAGTAAGTCTGGCTCACAGCAGCTACCTGAGGCCAGCAGCAAGTGTGTGTCAGCTTCAAATTTCCCTCCCACTGCGGTTTCTGCATTATGCTGGAGGAGTTTGTAAGCTGACAATGAAATCACTGCCCTGAAACTGCAGTTAGAATGGGCTCAATTTGCATGGAGAAAAAAGCACAGGAAACAGAATGCCTCCCTCCTGAGAAGGGAGGAAAGGAACAGGAAGCCCAGGAGGGAAGACAGGAGGAAGGATGAAGCCCCAAATCACTTCTTGTGGCAAAGCTATCTAGGTTATCTGAACAATCGAGAAAAGAGATGGGCCAGCACAGATAGATGGCTGAGCTTCAGCCCTAAACAAGGGCTGGTGACAAGCGAAGCTTAAGCAGATTTGCATTGTTACCCTGTTCTGATTTCCTGGCATAGCAGTTCTTCAAACACGAATGTTAACCTGCCCGCTTCCACAGTGCATTTTCCCTTTCTGCCTCATAGAAAGCTATTCATGGGAAAAGGCAGAGGCAAAATTCCAGATTTGTGGTGTGTACATTGCCAAGTAATTTTTATCTGCAGATACCCATCAGGCCCTGGGTAACTTATTACAAGAGCGTTGTACTCCTCTGAGAATAAATGCTAACGGACATACCACGGCAATCCAAGCCTGCTTTGGTACAATGCCGCCTGACATCGCCCATCATTTTATTTTTATTTTTATTTTTATTAATGTATGTTTACAGTACATTTGGACTGCATACGCTCAAGGGAATTGGTGCATGCGCAAACGCATCTCCATTCTTCTCAGGTACCTTTTCTCTCTACTCCTTGC
Organism: Myocastor coypus; assembly: GCA_004027025.1. Classification (NCBI taxonomy): domain Eukaryota; kingdom Metazoa; phylum Chordata; class Mammalia; order Rodentia; family Myocastoridae; genus Myocastor; species Myocastor coypus. Next base: position 17,824 of record PVJA010035224.1, read on the forward strand.
CACACACCCCCATCTCTTTGGCCCCTCCCACTTACAGAAGATCCACCTCCCTCTTTCCTATTACATCTTTTATCTTGCTCTTTATGTTTTGCTTTTCTCATACAGCAAAATCCATGTGATATTTAAGGAGGTCTGTCTGATTTCTTGTACTTAACATTATAGTCTCAATGCACATCTGTTTTCCTGCAAATGACAATAATTTATTGGTCTTTATAGAACAGTAGTACTGCATTGTACACAAGTGCCACCTTTGCTTTGGGCATTCATCTAAGGCTACTTTCTAGAATGAGCTACCGTGAGTTGTGCGGGTACAAACACTCATCTGCATGCACCGCAGTCACCGGAAGTCTCTAACCCGGTGGTTTTCAACCTTTCTAATGCCGTGACCCCGCAATACAGTTCCTCATGTTGCGGTGACCCCAAACCAAAGAATAATTTTGGTGGCTACTTCAAAACTGTAATTGTGCTACAGTTATGATTCGGAATGTAAATACCTGATATGCATTATGTATTCTCATTGCTGCAAATCAAACATAATTTAAACATAGTGATTGATTGATCAAATTCTTAGAAATAGAAGAGTACAGGGCCAGCAAGATAGCCCAGTGGTCTAAAGTTGAATAGCGCTGCTGCCGATAGTAGCGCGACATCTCAGCGGCTAAAACCATCGGAAATATGTAATTTCCAATGGCTTTAGGCGACCTCTGTGTTTTGGTCGTTCGACACCCACCAGAGTCGCGACACACAGGTTGAGAAACGCTGCTCTAACACTTCAGGGCAGATACCTAGAAAGGAAATAGCTGGGTCAAAAGGAATTTTTAGGTTTTTTTGAGGAGGGTTGATTTTTTTTAAAAAATTTCCATACTTTGTTCAATAACGGTTACGAATATACATGCCTGACAACCACGAAGATCTTTGCCAGCTCTTACCGCTACTCAATGTCCTGATGACAGCCATTCATTCTGAAGTAAACTGGAATCGCAGTGTTTGACTTTGAATTTCTGTAGTGGCAAGAGATAGTGAGCATTTGTTCGTGTATTTATTGGGCCTTTGTATTTCTTCTGAAAAATGTTTATTCATTTCAGTTGCCTATTTTCTTAGTGAGTCTTTTACATTAAGGGTCAAAATTTTCGTAGTTCATTACATATTCTGGAAAATAGTTCTGTCTGACAAGTGGCTGGCAAAATTCTTATTCTGTAGGTTGACTCTTCACCCTGCTGGTTGTTGCCTTTACTGGGAAGGGCCTTTTAATTTAATATAATCCCATCCATTGACTTTTTCATGTTAATTTTTTGAACAACTGGGATTCGGTTCACAAAGTCCTTACCTATACCAATGTCTTTGAGTTTCAGCTATTTTGTCTCCCAAAACATTGTTTCTGTTTTAATATTCTGATACTTGATTCATTTTTTATTTTACTACAGAGACACAGGTCTTACGTCTTCTTCATTTGCCTAGTCATTCTCCCCAGTGGCATTTGCTAGAGCTTCTCTTTCCTCTAGCGTAGGTTCTCAGTTCTTTTATGACCGATCAGATAGCTGAGCGCCCAGGGTTGCCTCTGCAGCCTCTCTTCCATCCCGCTAATCTGCATACCTACTTTGGTGCCAGTAGAACGCTGTTCTTAGCACTGCAGTTTTGTAACATAACATGAATTTTTATTATCATGTCTTTTACTTTGTTCTTGCTGAGCAGGAATTATTTTCCTGTTCTGGGTCTTTTCTGGTTCCATGTGACTTTTAGGATTTTTTTTATTTTCTAGTTCTGTGAGGCATACTATTGATATTTGCATTGGGATAGCATTAAATCTAAATACCAGTTTTGGAAGTATGGTCATTTTCAACAATATAGCTTCTGTCTATTCAGGAAAAGGGGATTTGATACTCTTTTTCCATAGTAGTATGGTTTTCTTCAGATAGGTTAATTCATAAGTATTTAATTTTTCCCAGTGCTACTTTTTAAATGTATTTAGGATCTCATTACACAAGATCTCACTACACAGATCTCACTCATAGTGATCCTCCTGTTTTCAGCCTCCTTATTTTTTTAATGTATTTGGTATGGGGTCACACTATACAGCTCATACTTATAGTGATCCTCCTATTTTCAGCCTCCCCAGGGCTAGGATTACAGGTGTGCACCACCACACGTGGATGGGTCAATAGTTCGGTACACCTGGGGTTGGGGCCAGCATAGCATATGGTGCCAGTGATCAAACCCCCTGGTCCCTGGGCTTGTCTCAGCAGGCACTTCTCAATGCTATTGCAAATGATATTATTTTCCATTCTCTATGAGTGCATTATGAATGTGTAAGAATACATCTGATTATTGTATTGTCAACTTTTCATCATACTACATTGTTGAACATGGTTATTAATTCTAAGAATCTTAGTGGATCTTTTTGGAGTGTTCCACACAAAGGATCAAGTCATCTGCAAATAATGACAACTTCACTTCTTTTTCTCTGATAGATATCCTTTTGACTGATTGAATGATTGATTGATTGATTTTCTTGATTGTGTAGCTAATGTTTTATATCCTGTATTGAACAGGAACAGTGATCATGAACATCCTTGCCTTGTTCTCAGTTTTAAAGGGAATATTTTCTACATTTCTCCTTAGGTGCTACTGGCGGTAAATTTGCCAGAAATGGCTTTGATCAGATTGAAGTCTTCAGGGTTTGTATTATGAATGGATGTTGGATTTTGTCAAAAGCTTTTCTCTGCATCTATTGTGGCAATCATATGATTTTTGTCCTTGCTTCTGTTTATGCAGAGCGTTACATTTATTGACTTGCACATGTTCGACTGTGCTCACGTCCCTGGAATGAAACCTGATTGGTCATGAAGAGTGATCTTTTTGATAATTTGCTGCATCCTGGTGTTAGAATCTTGTTGAAAGTTTGCACATCTGTGTTCATTAAAGAGATTAGCCATAGCTTTCTTTTCTACTTGAGTCCTTGTCTTGTTTTGGAATCACAGTAAATAATGCTAGCTGCTAGAAATGATTTGGGAGTACTTGTCCTTTAAATTCAATAATTTATATATATTGAGAAAAAAATATATATATAGTCTCCGTGTTGGATTGTTCCCTGATCCAATATCCAATATGTAGTGATCTTCTTTGCTGCATCTTCTCATCAGTTTTAGCTTAAAGTTCACTTCTGAAAATAGGACAAATGCTCCTGCTTATTTTCAGGCTCTTGTTCCAAACATTTATTTTTACTCCTTGAATTTATTTAGGGATTAAATTCATGTTTTGTTGTTGACATCATCCAGAGAGTTACTGCTGAGAGGTATTGTCCTGTTTCTGTCGTTGCATTATGTTGCTGTTGTTGGTTTCTTTCCTTTTCCCTTTCCTGTTTAACTGCTTCCTGTTTCACCCTACCTGCTATTCCACTGGACTTTCCCGCATCTTTGACTCTTGCTGAGTATCCCTGAGAATTTCCTGGAGTCAGATTCAGTGGTGATGAGTTTCTTAAGGTTCTCTTTGTCATGGAAAGACTTTATTTCTTCGCCAGTTTTAAAAGACAATTTTGTACCTATATTGTTTTAGGATGTAATTGGTTTTCTTTTAGAAATTGAAGTACGTCAAGCTGTTCTAACTTCCTAATGAGATTTAATAAAGACATGAGGATGTAGCTCAGTTATATAGAGCTTCTCTAGTATACAAAAGGTCCTGAGTTTAATCCCAGTAAAGAAGGAAAGGACAGAGAGAAAGACAGAAAGAGAGACGGGGGTTCTCATAGGTTTCCCTTAGAAGCCTTAGCTGGCATATTTCTGTCTTTTTCTACCAGCTTGGTACAGGGTCAGCACCTACTGGTCGTTATGGCATGCCACATCCAGTTTATCTTGATTCTACTACTATTGCTCGTTCTGTTGCTACCGCCAGTGTGACATAGTTTTTGCTATAATTTGGTATCGCTATACGCCAATAACTATTTTTGTCTGTGTAAACAATACTGTGGTTAATGAGAACAGAAGGATCCCACCAAATAGAGTAACCAACTAAAAATAGGAGGAAAAATTGGTAAACACTAACGAATAAGAGTCATGTCAGCCATAAGTCAATACATTTCAATTATAACCATAAATGTAAATGGACTCAATTCTGCAATCAAAAGAAATAGACTTGCAGAGTGGATAAGGAAACAGAGC
>PVJA010035225.1:0-21990 GCA_004027025.1 Myocastor coypus
AAAAAAAAATCCTTTTCTACCATTGGTAGAAGACTTCGCTTTCTCTTCTATTTCTGTTGTTGAGGACTTTTGCCTCTGAATATAACATGCGCAAAAACACTCCTTTACCTGCCATTAGTTCCATTGGCAGGGCCATGATTTATGGGCTGCTTCCATGAGAACTGAGCCTGTCATTGTCACAACTGTCAGATAGATGAAAGGATGCTAGGACTACAGTGAATGCAAGACATAGGCAGAGGATGTTATTATAATAGAAAAAGGTGGCTCTTCGTAACAGCAGGGTGGAGATTTGGCTGGAGCTAATGTAAATCATTTTCTCTGAGAGCTCACCTCTGTAGGAAGAAGATGAATGAAAGAATAATTACCAAATAACTAAGTGAATAATCTTTTTCTTCTCTATTCCAGTAACACTTTAAGTCTAATCTTCCTACTTGCTATTGTGACAAATACATTTGACCAGGACCTGGTGCCTAGCAGGTAGTCTGTTTTTGAAGGAATGAATGCATGAACGAATGAATGAGTCCGTGCCTTATTTTATCTTCTAAAGGATTGCTTGCAGTTCATTTCTGCATCTTGGTCATATCTGGATTCACGACTAATGCAATATTTTGTGCCAAGTAGGCCCTAAGCACTAGGTAAATATTTGTTGGAAAAATGAGTGAATGACCAAAAGGGCTTCTGGAGGAGAGCCAGGAAGACATTCCTCTGATGAGAAGACTTCATTAAGAGACAGATTCAGGAAGGGAAAAATGGAGCAGTGAGCTGTTCCCCAGGCAGCATGGGAGTCAGGTTATAAGGCTATTGGTAAGGAAATAGCAGAGGAGGAAGCGTGTGCATGGCCGAGGAAATTGCCCATCAGGAAAGCAGCTTGATTGTACTGGAGGAAACCTGCAATTTTTTTTTTTTATTTGTTTTCTTTTTTTGTAGAAACTTAGTAAGTAGGGAGATGGCAGGGTTGGAGAGACCAGGACTGGGACAGTGGTTTCATGACACCAATGAGGAGAACAACCAAACAGATACCCTTGTCTCTCATCTGCCTCAGCCTCCGGTGCTCCGTTATCACTACCCTCTGCCTCCTGTGACTGCCCAGCCACTCACTCAGGAGTTGCCTGTGTTCCATTTCTATTTGTCATCCGTCTCCCTTGAGTGTGGCTTCTACCAGGCAACACTCCACCGCAAGGCCATCAAAACACCCCTGCACTTCGCTGATGACCCCTGTCTCCCTTATCTCTCTGGGGCAGCTTCTGATACTGCTGACCACTTCCACTTTCCAGTGGCACATGCTTTCCCTCCCGTGTCACCCACCTCACGCTTTGTGACCTATCTCCCTGCCTGGTGCTGCTCATTTCTTTTCCTGGCTTTACATATTAGTGCTCTTCATAAAAGGCCCTGCCCTACGCACAGATTCCCTCCTGTGTCACCTGTAGACGGGGCTTCCCTTCCAACTGTGGCCCAGATCTCCTCTGAATGCCTGCCCCTTTAGATATCTTCACATCACTGGCCTCCCGTCTCTTGCCAAAAGTGAAAAGCCGAGGGCACCTCCACTGGCCAAATCACTTCTCCTTTGTTCTGTCCATTTCAGTGAATGGTGTCACCCTTCATCGGCTTGCTTAAGCCAAAGAAGCACCCATCTCCTTTTGCCCAAGCCAGAAATGATCTTCCCTTTCCTTCTCTACTAAAACTCAGCTCATCACCAAGCCCTGTAGACTTGCTCTTCTCAATATGTTTCAAATCCACTCCATTTTTCCACCTCCCCTGGCACCCCTAGAGTTCAGATCATAAGTATCACCTACTTAGGTCACTGCCTCTTACTTTCCCCTTTCTCATGCCCACTTTTTCTGTTCCTGTTTCACACTGCTCTGGAGAGACTTTCTAACACATACTACATTGTGTGTTCTCCCTGCTTACCTTTCCCCCTTCCCTCTAGAGTGAAGAAAAGTCTTTGATATGCTTTTGAACTTTTAATTATGGGCCCCTGTTTACTTCTCTAATGGGTAGCCACTTCGGAACTGTCCTACCCCACACGTATACCATCTTCTATTCCAAGGTGAACCTCTCGCACCCAGAGTCCTGTTTTTGCCCTCTGGTCCTGTTCTGTGCACTGTGCCCCACAAGCCCACTTGTCCACAAAATCTCCCCTCACAATTGTCTGCTCTGGTCAGCACCTAGGGGAGAAAGATCATCTTTGACCCTCTGGCTCAGTGGGCTATAGTACAAGAAGTTACTCTTTTTGTATTGGGGGCCGGAGGCGGGGATGGGCCTTGCTGTTAGATTCCACTCCTCTGGGGCTGCTCCTGAAAGAGTCCTGGGATGAGGCTGTTTACAACTAAAGGAGACCGCCCGAGATAGGGGGCAAGGCCTAAGTGCGCCCGGGCCAGTTGTCTAGCAAAAGGCTTGGAAGTTTCACCACAATTATTCTTTTTGTATCTGCTACACTTGTTAGGTTACAGTTTCCTCTTTATTTGTCTGTACCCTTTAATAGGATGCATATTTTGGATGTTTGTCTCTCTTCCCCTTAACCTGTGCTTTACTGAGCACTGGCATACTAGGCCCTTCCAGGGATGCTATCTATGCCCAGATGAGGGGACAGGAAGGGACTACACCTACCCTTGGCTTCACTGGGTAGGGCTTGTGCTCTGGTTTGGGCTATGCCTACTCAGAGAACTATCTTCTTCATGTACAGGTGCTGTCCAATTTTCCAACTCTTGCCTGAGGGACACCTTTCTTTATTTAAGCTCACAGAAAGTGCCTAATTGGCTGAGGCAACTCACATAGCAGAGAGAAGGGTATGTCATATATAGACAAAGGAATGTGTAAGCACACAGTGAAAATTTCCAGAGAGTGTAGAGTTTCTGTGTGAAGTTGAAGAGACTGGGAAACCACTCAGAGATAGGGTGAGAAGACTGAACAGCCAGGATGATTAAGCTGAGAACCAGATGGGAAGGAAGACAGCCATGTGGCACCCAGAGGAGAGAGACCGTGTGTGATCTCCAAGACAGGAGTGGTCTGGATGCATTCAAGGATCAAGGGTAGCCAGAGTTACCATGCTATGAGAGACAGGAGGGGAGACCAAGTAGATGGCCAGAGAAGTGGCCAATTGAGGGTAGGTCCTGCAGAGTTTCACAAGCCTCCCTACCGTCTACTGTGGCACACCGCAGGCCTGGCTCCTTGTATGTGTTCAGTAAATACTTGTTGAATAGAGAACCTTATCACACCTCTGCGCACAGAGCAAGTGGCTTAGGGCAGATGTTCCGTGGGGCCCCAGTGCCCTCTAGTGATCACACACCCAGCCCAATATGTTGGGTGCTTCATTATCCTCAGACAATCTCTTCATGGCTTGTCTCTTTGGCCAGCAAAATTGGACAAGTTCTTGGACTGTGTATTATTGGTTGCTTTCTGCCACTCCAACATAGTTACCAAGATATCTCAGATACGAGATCCATGGTCTAGCGCACACCTGACCTTCATCCCTTTCTCAAGTGGGGTTTCCAAAGACAGTATGTGGGTGACTAATTGCTCTAGGGAACTGGGGGAACCAGAATGGATGATGAGCAATAGAAAGAAAGCTCTTGAACAGCCGTCACACACTGTTCTGCAGCACTTAGCACAATCCCTGGGTATTAGGTCTGCTGCCACTGCGGAGACGTGGTCTGACAAGTCCACAGCTATTCAGCAGCAGAGTGCTCTGGACTTCCTTCATGCTTCTAAAGACTTCTTAACATTGGGCACAATATTTGTGCCTTGGATACATTGCAATGTGCGCATAGACACCACATCCCATTCCTGCTGTTGCTGTTTGTTTTCATTTAGTTCCCAACCCATTCTAGACTCATTAAGCTAATCACCCAACAAATTCTGAACTGTCATCTCATTGTGAGGCTGTTCCATGCCTGACTGGAAAGCCTGCTTCCACCCAGCTTCCCTGAAAAAAAAAAACCCACTGCAGCCCATTGGAAAAGGCATGCACCAATAAATCAAAAGTGACGTGGCAGATTCGGCTTTTCTGGCAAAGACACAGTGGAGGAGGGACACAGTCCTTCCAGCTTCTCATCCCTAAATGATTTCCCCTAACTTGCAGCTTTCTGTGAAATAGCCTAAAGCTTGGGCTGTATCTCCAATTTCTTGGTAGATCATTCTCTATATCAGTAAACCTTATACTTCTCTTGTTTTCCAAAGCCCCTGTGCACGATTTCTGTTAATCTAGTCGTACTCCACTGAGCCAGAGAAGGAAGCTGGCTGTCCTAAATGTTTACTGGTATTTCCTCTCCAGTTGTCACCTACCCAAGTGGAGCACATGTGTTCTTTGATTTTTTCTTCATTAATCAGTACCCAAATTCCTTTACACTTGCTCCTCAGGTGGTACCATCAAATTAGGAAATTTCTGGAGCATGAAATGCCTGGAACAGGACAGGCCTCCAGATGCAGCCCCCAACACATGTGGGATTTGTGGAGCTGTACCTCTCCTCACGCCCATATGTTTCCACAAGCTCACTCCGGGGGATATGGTGTGCCTCCGTTTGCTACCCTGTAAAGGCATGCTTTGACTCCTCTGTGATTTTTCTAATTGAGCCTCAAAGGCATCACAAATTAAGATAAATATTGATAACAGCCAGAGCTGGTGAAGCTATCAGAAATAGCATTCTTGCACATGTTGCTAGAGAGTCCAGTTAAGTGTTTGTTTGTTTGTTTTTGAAGACTAACAAAAGCTTTTAAAGGAAAATAAAAACACACAGAGACCCTTTACCCTTCTGAGTTCTCTTGCTCAAACTTACTACATATATGATGTATCATTGGGCCAGGAATATAGCTCAGCAGGTGTAAGCACCTGCCCGGCAAGTGCAAAGTCCTGAGTTCAATCCCTGGTACCGGGAAAAAAATGACATATCATTGCAACATTATTTATAGTAGCAAAAAGTTGAAAATAGCCTAAATATTTATCAGTTTAAAATGTTTATCTAAATATAGAATTACATTTTGGACTACTTACACAATATAAGACCAAGCAACAATTTAAAAGGCAAATATACATATGTTGTGGAAATATAATTCATTGTCATTAAATTTAAAATGCAAACTGTAGAACAGTATATATGATATGAGAGCATTTTTGTAAATTTTTATTCTAGCTATTTATGCAGGAAAATCTGTTACACTTCACTCAAATCTCTTAATGGTGGGCTAGGGAGATAGCTTGGCAGTTTAAGAGCCTCCTGGCAAGCGCAAGCACCTGGGTTCAATCCCTGGTACCACATGTTACACTGTGCAGACCACCAAAACTGAACATGGTGAATTTAAGCCTATAATCCCACTGCTGGGGAGGCTGAGCTGCATAGTAAGACCCTGTACCAAATAAATAAATAAATAAATAAATAAATAAATAAATAAATAAATAAATATTTTAAAAAAAATTTTTTAAATAATCTCTTAATGGTGCTTTTCTTCTGAATTAGAAGTTTTTCTAAAAGACCTATTTTTAAATTGCTAGACACTCTGTTTTTTCAGAAATAAGTGTGTATTAATTGTAAATTCAGTGAAAACGATGGAGCTGTTACAGTGCCTTGACCGTGCTCTTGATCTGCACGGATGCCGTTTTGTCCCAGCAGTCCCCCTCGCTGTCCCTCAGGCTGCCCAGAACACTGTGATGCTTTCTGTGGCTGCATCCCCAAGTCCCCCAAGGACTGGAACGGCAGCACCATCTTCTCAGCACTGAGTTGCTTTAACACAGAAGATTTTCTGCGGCTGCTTTCAAGTTTCACCTGTCCCTCTGAGTCCATTTTAAACTGTTTTCTCCCTTTTCTTTTTGTATAATGTGCTCAGATTCTTCATGGGTCATTTCATTTGTGTGATCTTATTACCTATTTTTGTAAGATTTTGGGTCATTTTCTAAGCATGCATGTCTTTTCATCCATTTTCTGCCTTTTTAATGAAAAGAGAGATCTGCTTCCCAGCCTGCCTTTTTGCTCATTCATGTTTATTTCACAGGACTTTTCAAACAAGGTAAGAGTGTCAGCCATGGTCTTCGCCTCCAGAAACTCCTACCTCTTTTCTTTTGTATCCATTTTTCCTTTTTCTTGCACTAACACTGTATATGCTGCATGCATTTTATTAAAAATATTTTAATGGTGCTTTTGCTCCTATTTTATTTTCAAGGTGGATTTAGATAGTGTTAATTAAAAGATTGCTCTAGAACTCCTGCACATTTATTTCTCATTCTTTTAAATTTGTATACAAGCAATAGGAACAGAAAATTACAAAATGAGGCTAAACAATAGGAAAATATGGACTTTCTCCATATTTTTGCTACTAGGTGTAACAATTTTTATGATTAAGGCCTACAGTCTTCAGGGTAATTTCTCTAAATATAAATATTTACTTTTTATTAGAAGTGGGATATTAATTGATTGCCATATAACCCCATTTGTATAATACATAACAATGTAGCATAAATATTTTGCTGTCATTAAAGATAACAGATAGTGACAGGTAACATGGTACACACCATACACCAGACAGGTGACTGAGCATTTCATTTCACTTTAATATTATTTTACTACTTTTCTTTTCTTTTTTTTTTTTTTTTTCTTTCAGTACTGCGGATTGAACTCAGGACTGCCAGGCAAGAGCGTCTATCTACTGAGCTATCTTCATGGTCTGAGGACGTGTGTGTGTGTGTGTGTGTGTGTGTGTGTGTGTGTGTGTGTGTACTCACTAAGGCTGCCTTAAGGGTGGGTCTGGGGATCAAAGCTGCAGTCCCCTGTGCCTGAATGGGATTGCCAGTGCAAGTGCTTAAATCACTGAGCTAACCTGAAAGCACCCTCTTTAGCTTTTTCTTGAACATGACTAAACATGAAGCTTATTTTTTATTTTTTCTCTGCAGAACTATGAGCCTATTGATTCTTTAAAATGCCCCCTTTGGTTGTATTGTCATTCTCATTTTATTTTTTTTAATTTTATTTATTTATTTTTTTCTTGTTTCAGAACCTTTATTTGTTTATTCACTCATTTTTATGGACAGCTCAGCCCGCCCCGAGGGCAGGGCTGGCGCAGCATGTGGTGCCCGGGATCGAACCGTGGTCCCCGAAGCCACCCAAGCTTTCCCAAGCAGGTGCTTTAGACCACTGAGCCATCCCGCTGGGCCCCCATTCTCATTTTATAAAGTAGAAACTGAGGCAGAGATTTTTTTTCCCCCAGGACTTGGAGCTTCTTTTTTAAACACTCTCTTCCTTTTGCTTATCTATCTAAAATGTTTAACAAAGTGATATACTCTCAGAAAATATCGCCCCTGTGTAGTGGAGCTTCCTATAGCTTGTCCCTTTTTCTACTTTGTCGTGTAGGCCTGTATGCATTGTTGGAATTATGCCCTATCATTTGACATAGCCAATTTTTCATGCTACTAATTTTCTTTCTTTTGCTATTTCATTTTTTCTTTGAAGCTTCACAAGAATTAAAGTAATAAATTGGATACATGATCATTTTGTTCTCTTGATTTCAATATATGTAAATTAAGGGGCTGTTTGGCAAGGATGAATGGTGGACCCAGTGTCTGGAAACCCGTTTGTGCCTCTAGCTTGCTTTCTAACCTTGAGGCACCCACTTAATTGTTTTGTTTCATTTCCTTCATTTACTAAATGATAACAGTGGGCTCAATGACCTTGAAGGCCTACTCCAGGTTTTTACAAAGATGTCAGTCTTTGCAAGTAGATTGCTGAAAGCATTGTGTGAGGCTGGGGCCAGTAAGATGTGGAGGCAACTAAAGGCTCATTTCAATGTATTAGACGTGTTGTGTGCTCTGCCACTTGACCAAGGCCTCCTAAGAGTGCACTGTGGTGGTTGGTGAAATGTGTCTCCAAGGCCAAGGTAATTATAGTTTTTCCACTGAGGCATGTCAAATGGCCTCTCAATTTGAATTCTTTGATGGCAAAGAAAAACCTTCCATGACAACAGCACTGGAACTTAATTATAGGCTCCAGATCCAGGGACAAAAATGGAGGCAGTCATTGGCTGCAGTGAAGAGAGCAAAGGCAGGAGCATGGTCACCTGGGAAGGAGCATGTCGGAGTGACATCTCAGGAACAGCAAGCAGTACAGCCACACTGAGAGGGCTAAATTCACATTTGCTCTTACCAAACACACTCCCAGAACATCATATACATTATCTGACTTCATTCTCATAGCACCCCTAAGATTTTTACAAGGATGAGTACCGAAAGGCTCAAAAGAATCTAAGTAAAACAGATTTCAAGTTACTCAGCCAATAGTTGTCAGAGATGGCATTTTAGCCAAACACTGAGAGGCTGCTTATTTATTTAATGCATTTTTGTTTTAGTATTTTGAATGCTTATTACATGCCAGGTATTCTTTCAGAGGTTAGTGTTGCAGGAGTGATTAAGACAAAAACCCCTGCTTTTATGGAGCCTGAAAAACACGGGGGTAAAATCAGTCATAGCGAACCAGAAAATCAATAAATAATTTCAGATGATGGTAAATGCTATGAAGAAAAGTAAGTTGTGTGTAGGAGAGAGATTGGGGCAGGAGAAGACCATTTCACATGAAGGTGACCAGGGAAGCCCATGAGAGATGACATTTGTGTTGAGTCTGCCATGATAATATAACTGAAGCCATGCTAAGATCTTTCAGGGAGATTTTAAAAGCAAAGTGCAAGGACTTGGTGGAGTACGGCTTGTTCCGGGGCAGAGAGAGGCAGAGAGAAAGCCTGCGTGGCTGAATGAAAAGCGGAAAGAGGGATACTATCCACCCTGGAGTGAGAAGTGGGCAGGGAGATGCGGCTATTTTATGACTCAAGCTGAGCAAAGGTTCTGGTGATTTTATTCGAGGCAATATCACAGGCTCCTACTTTAAGCGGCTTCCTTCTCTGTGTTATGTTGCCAACAGGAAGCAAGTAGAAAGGGAAAGTATATTTATAGAACCTGCAGGGAGGCAAACACAAAGGTTAAATTAGGGAGCAGTGCTGCAGTCCAGACTGAATTCTAAGCTTTTCTCAGAACAATAATATTGAAATAGAGAGTAAAAATTCATCAAATTTACATTTCTGATGTTAGGTGAGAAACTCTTACCAGAACCAACTTGAGTATCTGGACTTTGCAAAGACCTATGTAAAGGATGCTACCTGCTCTGTCTGAGGCCTCCCTTCAGTATGTAGAGTGGTGCTTAAGTGCCGAGTAGTCTTGGGAAACCTGTGGCACTGGTTTGTGGGATCTCAGGAAATTACATTTGTATGCAATATATTATTTGTATTTGTGTGTGTGTGTGTGTGTGTGTGTGTGTGTGTGTGTGTATCCTTTTCTTTGAAAACATCTTTTTTTTCCTTTTTTCATTTATTTTTATTTATTTTATTAATTTTAATTTTATTAATTAATTCTCCCTGCCCACTTCTCACTCCAGGGTGGACATTATCCCTCTTCCCTCTTTTCATTCAGCCACGCAGGCTTTCTCTCTGCCTCTCTCTACCCCAGAGCAAGCTGTACTCTACCAAGTTCTTGAACTTCGCTTTTAAAATCTCCCTGAAAGATCTTGGCATGGCTTCAGTTATATCATCACAGAAGATGCAACACAAATGTCATCTCTCATTAGAAAGAAATAGCAATGAGACAGTTTCAAAACATGTTAGTAGGACAGTTACCATAATTAATACATTGCATATTGCTGTCTTTGTAGTAGTTAGTCAGAGCACAATATGCAGACATGATATTCTATTAGTGCAAATCTTTCTTCTCACTGAACTAAGAGAAAGTAGCTGTATATCTATCATAACTATTTTTTTCATTACAAAATGGTCTTTCACTTATACCCTCCTTTGTTTGTTTTGTTTTGTAAGAGATGGGTGTTTCATTGCCATTAAAATATTGTAGGTGCATCAATTCAGCAAAATAACCCAATACAGTCCAGTAGTCCATAGTAGTAGTGGATTATCAGCAGAACTTGTAATGTCAGAAGTTGTTGACTTGAGCCTTTTACAGCTCAGCATATTAATATAGCTTTACTTTTTATGCCTTGTGGTTAGATTTTTCTGCTGGATGAAAATATATCTTTAGTGAAGCTTGTAATGTTGGAAGCTATTGATCTAAGCCTCCTAAAGCTCATCTCACCAATCTAGCTCTGCGTTTTATGCATTGTAAGTAAGCATTTTTTTTTTTTCTGGGTGATCAAGGGCAAGTCAAAACAAGACCTGTATAACAAAACATTCATTTTTTTTGGTATCTTCCAGGGTCAAATCCCCTCAGGATTAAGTTTGGGACCATATACAGTACTTTGTAGAACTGCTGTTAGTGTCAGCCTTCGGGACGAGTCACGGCCATTGCTTGGCCAGTTTGCTTTCTGTGAAAGCAGCAATTGCAGAACATTTGACTGTGTATGCATCTGCTTCTTCTTAGTCCAAAGAAAAGAATTTTCTTTTCCTTTCTTCTTTTTATTTGTGTTTTTCTTTTTTTTCTTCTTAGCAACATCAATAGGGAGGTGGGTCATGCCCACACACTGTGCTCTGTAGAACTATTGTGAGGACAATATACAATGTGTCAACTTTTAAAAAAAGAAAGGGGAAAAGAAAAAAAAAAGTAATGTTGATTGAATGTGTTAATGTTTAATTGTTTAATCAATTAAATATTAACATTATATACCTATATCTAGTAATCTAAACTGATCTGATGATGAAAATATATAATATAAACATTGTTAAATTTATACAATAAAAATATTAAATCATAAAAAAAGAAAATACATCTTTAAAGATGTCATCCACATTTACCGTACAGCTTTTCTAGAATTTTATTGTAGTTAGGTGTGATGGTGCAGGCCTCTAATCCCAGCATTTTGGAGGGTGATGCAGGAGGATTGTGAGTTCAAGGTCAGTCTGTACTGCATAGTGGGCTCAAGGCTACCTGGACTATATATCCATGCCCTATCTCAAAAAAAAAAAAAAGGAATTTCATTGTAAATTCAGTATGCTGTGTTATTTTATTTGAATGATCTTTATAAACATGCATGTTAACCCATTAAAATGGGTTTATGTCAAGGGGGCTGGGAGATAGCTCAGTAGAATAAGTGCTTGCCTGGCAAACCCAGGGTCCTGAGTTCAGTCCCTGGTACTGGAAAAAAAAAAAATGGGTGTATGTCACATATAGGATAAAACTGATTGTTTAATTTTGAATCTCACTAAGATATTGTTCTCTAACTCTGATGAAAGCATTAAGATTCAATCACCACATTTATGCAGGAAACCAAGTTGAATAACAACAGAGATGCATTTCTAGCTGTCCTATAGGGCTTTTCCATTCTTGATTCCTAACAACACAGACCTAGCAATTCAGCTTCATTTGTTTGAAACTGTCTTTGCAGGTAGTTAGCTGAGCACTGTAATACAATGGGCCCCAGAAAGCAAGATATTAATTGTAAAATAATTTAAGTACACAAACATATTTGTGTAGGATTTGAGAGATGTCTACCACTTTTAAGTTAGTTTTTATTGGTAAGTAGCACATTTATTTCTCAGGGAGAAAAACATCCTCAAATTCTCTTCCTGCATGAGGCTAGAAAAGTTCAGGACACAAGTCAAAGGACAGGACAGACCCGGGGTGACCTTAGGTGTAGAGGAAGATGAAAGCAGAGATTCCTTATCTAAAGGTGCTGGAGACCTGGTAAGATTCCCCTGCTCTGCATGCTGTTACTTGGATGTGGGGGACTTTCCCCTCCTGCCTGGAGAATCTTTGCCCCTGGCTTCATAGCTGTGAGCTCAGAACTCATAACTATCATCAGGATAATAAGTTAGCTGTCAGCACAAGATGGGTGAGTCAACTGAACAAGCAGATTTTCTCCCATTGCCTATTTCCCTGGTTGATTAATAACAATTCCATCCTCTCCACGTTGCTGTAACACTCACTCTGACACTCTGACTGCTGAAGGGTTTCTGGAAATTTTCTGAGTCCCATGTTGCAGTTAATTCAAGAAGATAATGCAATTCCAATTGAATCATCAGTGTCCCTGCTGACAGACCCTGTGTTTCAGGAGCTCCATGGATCGGATTGCACAACTTTCCACATTTAATACTACAGAGTTGCCACTCTGTGTCTTGTCCTGAAATCTTAATAAATGGGCCAAAGGTCTGATGGGAAACTGTGAGATAAATTATATGTTCATTATGCCAAGTTGAGTAAATACTGCTTGAAAGGATTACTAAAGGGTACAATCACATTAATTGCTTTTACAATCTTTTTCGATTTACTGGACACTATGAAAACTGGGACGCAGCCACTTCTATCACGGTCAGCAAGCTGAAGAAAGTGGTGTTAGGTTCACGAGATCTTCATGCACAATCCCCTCCCACATGTCTTGAACTGTC
Organism: Myocastor coypus; assembly: GCA_004027025.1. Taxonomy (NCBI): domain Eukaryota; kingdom Metazoa; phylum Chordata; class Mammalia; order Rodentia; family Myocastoridae; genus Myocastor; species Myocastor coypus. The sequence goes on from PVJA010035225.1 coordinate 12,352, forward strand.
CTCTAGCAGTTCCCCTGGGGCTGGAATGCAAGTTCAGCTCACAGACTATCCTCCCTGTAGAGAACACACATGCTGACAATTTGCCTCCAGACTGATGCAGTGGTCTCTTTCTTTTTATTCTAGATGCTGAAGAATACCAGCCTCCGATATGGAAATCATACTGTGAGTACCTGCAGTGCAAACCTCTTCTGATGTCTTCAGAGCCTGCGTGCATGATTCTTACTGGTGGTGTGGTGTACACTGGCGTCCCATGTCACAGCCCGAGCTTTCTTTTCTCACAGAGGAGAGAGCTTTGTCAGAGAGAGTTCACTCAGCTCTTCTCCCATGACCATGAGCTCCAGAATGGATGATGGCCTGTGACTCCTTTGCAGAATGCTTAAAGGAAGGAGATGGATCTTCTAACTTGTACTTAGGGCTTTAGGTTTTTCCTGTGTTTTGCATAGCTGGCCCTGAGGGTGAATTATTGGCTTCCGTGATTTGTGCTCTTAGTTGACCAACCTGAGGCCATACTGGCAAATTGATTTAACCACTGAAAAGCTAACTGATGGCAAAAGGTAGTGTGTGGCCATCTTGGGTGACTCCCTAGGAACAGAGTTCATGTCTGCCCCCCAGTTGCCCAGTCGGCTCCCCTCATGTAAGCAGCAATGCTCATCCCCTCCAACTCTCTCCTGGGTATCATGTTAGGAGATAGCTCTCCCATGAGAGAGGAAAGGGTATGGTGAGCTGGAAACCCTCACTGCCAGGGTCTCTTTCTGCTCCACTGTTAAACACAATACAAGAATGCTTCTTGTGGTTACTATGGATGTGCTGCATTGGGAACTGCTTCATACCAGCCACAACACTAAGCCCCTGGATCTCTGATGACCAACATAGCTCTTCCAGATGGCCTCCATTATTATCTCCATCCCAGGCTATAGAAAACTACTGCTCAAAGAACACAAAGAACTGGGCAGCCTCCAGGAGAGGACCGAGAAGCAAGCCTTACCCACCACCTGCACATCCCCAGACTATTTTCCTAGTCATTTAAAATTTTAGTTTGTTTATTTTTTATTTTTAATTTTTATTTGGTACAGGGTCTCACTATGTACCTTGGACTCTTAGTGATCCTCCTTCTCAGCCTCTCCAGCCCTGGGATTACAAGCATGTACCATCATACCCAGATTGGGAGCTAGCATGGCATGCAAACCTGGGCCCCTGTGCTTGCCAGGCAGGCACTTAGACCATGGAGTTATCTCCACGGCCCCTAAAATTTTAGATATTTTATGTCATGTATCTAACAATTAAACCTCAGTCAGTGGTAGACTTGGGTGCACAGTGTACACCATATTGCCCTTGGATATTCCACCTAGGTTTGTGTGAGCTCACTCTGATATTCACACAGCCATAGAATTACCTCATAATGCCTTTCTCAGGTGTTTCCCCATCACTAAGCAGTGCATGAATATTATATACACATAGACATGCACGCACACATATATATGTACATATTTGTCACAAAAGCAGTATGAAGCTACATTGTAATACATAAAGCTGAGGCCAGAGTTTTCCATTAAGCTACACAAGCCAGCCCTCATCTCACATTCTATTTGCCCCCTTTCACCTTCCAAGGGCTGACTTCCATCAGTTTTATAATGTACGTCCTTCCCATTGTTCATCTTTGGCAGAGCCATACATAATACTGAGGCACTTTTGTCGTTGCTGCTGTTCGGTCCCAATGCCTTTCTGTTGTACTTGGTGTTCATCACCTTGCTTGTTTCACTCCACAAATACCCTGTTTGCATCTTTCCCTGTCAGCGCATGCAGAGGCACCTCGGTCTGCATTACACGAATCTGTTCTTCCATCTGTGAAGTAGGGGCCATGTGGGTCTCCAGGGGTCCTTCCGATCTAGTGATCTACATTCCTATCTGGGATTTTAAGAGGCAGAGCTAATGACTTAGTAATTGGATGTTTTTGTTTGTTTGTTTCCTAATGAAGTGTGAAGTGGTCTGACAGTAAATCAACAAAATATCTGCAGCGAGTGAGCGGCGTTAGAGGTTCCATACTGACTGTCTTACATGCTGTCATGCACACGACCTTGCATACATTAGTCACCCAATACATATTTGTTGAGCAAATTCCACCACACAGGGCTTTACGAAAGCCCCAAGATGTCATTGTCTCAAATTCATCTCATCTTTTTCTGTGTCACCTTGGACCACCCAATCTATCTCTTAAAAAGCACTTCTGTGTCCTAAAGAAACCAGAGAGAACGTTGCTAATTATATGTCTACAATACCAATTTCAGCCTCGTGTTCTGGGTACAAATTAAATTTTTCAAAGTTCTGTTTTATCAACTTGTTCTAGAATCATACAGTGACATTTCTGAAAGGGGTCATTTAATAAAAGCCTAATGGAACATGCAAAGTTCCTCTGTGTTAGACATGTCGAAGGCTCCTTGAGGGTCCCTAGTGATGTTGGTCCTCCAAAATGAGGGAAGTGTGTCATCCGTGTCATCCACAGCACCAAAGGCATGGTGTGAAGGACAGGGAAAGAGCTTAGTAGAACAGATGCCTATGTAGCAAGTTCAAGGTCCTGAGTTCAATCCCTGGTACTGAAAAAAAAAAGGCCTGTTGTGAAAGCCTGAAGGTCACCACAGAGCAAACAGTCTTTTGGCTGTCCTGGGGTCCATGAATTCTTTGACACTGGGTGTTGGGTCATTTATAAATGTACCTTGCAATGTAGTTATGAGGTTTAGACTACTCCATATTAGTCCAGAGTGCCATCCCTTCATTTTGTCTTTTAGCAAATACTTTTGAAACGAAGAGAGGACAAATATCAGAAATCAGCAGCAAATAAAATATGGCCCACACTTTCCTGCAGTTTCCAGTCTAGTACAATGATGTAAAGTAATTAAGCTTAAGTTGTAAATGGATTCCAGGAATCAAGTAGTATTCCTCTTCCTACTGGAATTAGAAAAGAGTTTACTGAAAAATTAAGATTTGATTGTGGTTATGATGGATGACTTATAGAAGAAATCTGAGGGCTTTGTAGATCTTCCTGGGGCACTTTTAAAATTCAAAATATGCTAAAACCGTAGGATTTATTAGAAAGTCCAAAAGTTTTGATATTTAATATCAAAATATTAAATCTGTTTTGCTGTAAATAACTTGCGAATAACACTATTCTCAGCCTTATGAATCACCAGCCCTTTCTCTTTAGAATGTTTACAAATCATACTTTGAGAAATTAATTTTGGATACGAAAGCCAAATTCATTACTGTATCATTCATGGAATCTATAGTTGTCTATCACACTTTCATTATAATTCTATCAAATGCTTGACTCATTGTGAATGATTAGTCTCAATTATGACACTATTCCTGAGAGACCATTAGTGTACTTCTAATAATTGACTTTAGGAAGGCATTTTTAAGTTTTAATGCTAATTGTGGTGGTTTTGGGTGTAAGTAACAGGTTATTCTACTCACTTTCTTTGACTTAAGCAAAAAGTCCAGACTCACTGACTTCAGGCATGACTTGTTTCATCAACTCAAATAATATCACCGGGACCTTGCATATATCTCTTCCTTTGTTGGTTCCACTTTCCAAAGTTCACTTGCATTCTTAGCATGTCTTTCCCCAGATAGCTACAAAAAGTTAGAGATATTTCTTCCTCTCTTGAGAGCAGCTGAGCTGACAAAGAGACAGTCTACTCTGTTGACACTTTAAGCAAAGTCTCTGAGTTGGCCTGGGTTACCTGTTCCTGAATCTATCAATGGAGTCAGGGAGTTGAGTATTGCTGACTTTCCAGCACTGACTGGAACCACTGTGAGAACTCAAGGAAGGAAAAACCCTTAGGACCCACGTGGCTAGAAAATGAGGAGCAATGTTGGAAGGGGGACAGATAAAAATATGTGTGGGGAAAGTGACCACAGATATCCGACTTAGAAACTTAAGAGCAAGGAACTTTAGAAATCAGCTGTCCGATTATTTTATATAAAGCATAAGTTTGTCAATTTATTTATCCATCCAGAAAATGCATATGAAATGTCTGCTTAAGCCAGACAATGTTCTAAAGGATCATGGAGCCATGACAATATATAAAATCAGCTATCGACTCAAGGATTAATGAAGTCACCTGACTGTGCTAAATTCCTACCCTCTCTGTTCTTTTTTTAGTCACCGCTATTGTCACTCACTAAGCTTTACAGCTAATGCTCAACTCTTACGACAAAACCTCCAAACATGGATAAAGTCACTGAGAAAAGGTTGGTTTAATGACCTCAAAGAAAAAGTTGCTTTCAGTCAGAGATGATAGTAAATGCCTGTAATCCCAGCCCTCTGTGAGGCTGAAGTAGGATTACAAATTTGATCCCATCCTAGGCAATAAGTGTCTATGGTGACATTGGTATCTCAAAAGGAGATAGTGCATAACTATTGTTATTCTTATATTATTTTGCTACGAAATTTTGTTTTATTGTTTCTTAAAATTTTTAAAAAGGAAGAAAGAAGGTCAGAAAAGGACTGGATATGTACACAGTATGAAAGCCCTGGATTCCACCTCCAGTACAGGTTTGAGAGGCTACTTCAGTTCACCTGAAAATAATAATGAAGCCCCATGTGAAACTTAAACCAGAACTGTGTGAAGCATCTGCCTTAAGCAGGCAGGTTCAAATACCAACCATCATGGGTATACTCAGAAAGATTTTCTTTTTGAAGGGGCCAAATGCCGATTAGGCAGCAGAAGCTGTGGCTGACAGCTGTCCCTAGGGTCCTTCCCGGGCAGCAGGTCAAACAGTGATAGCTTGTGCCTGATTTTCTAAATAGAAACTTGGAACCTCACAGTCCTGGTCTGCAGACCCTCCGCATGAGAGTCACCTTGCGGGGATGGGAGAAGGGGTTGTCCATAGCTTTCTCACAGGTGAGGCACAATACCCAACACTTGAAAGATGAAAAGTTTATTTGGACTCACAGTTTGCAGAGGTTCCAGTCAGTGGGCATGACAGAGAGAATTGTTTAGGGCAAGGCAGCCAGGAAGCACATAGAAATCAAGGGTGGAAGGAGAGAGATACATTCTTGGAGACCCCACCCCAGCGACGCATAGCCCTTAATCTGGCTTCACCTCCCAGTATCAATTAGCTATAAACGCCTCAATGTTCTACTCACAAGAATGGCTGCCCCTTGATCCACATCTCCTAAAAGTGCCACCTGTGACTGTGTGAAACTTTGCAGGGACATCTCGATATGAACCATCACTGAGAATAATTACAGTACTCATTCCTTGGTCCTAGTCCAGATCTCTGAATTGGAAAAGTGGGGGAATCTACAATTTATCAAGTCCTACATGCCCAAGACCCCCTTGGCTTCAAGTTCCATAGTGTTGTTCTTGAGATTTTGTTCACTGCCCCTGGGAAAGAGAAGTAGTGGGTCCCTAACAGCCAAGGAAGGCATCTGTAGCCTCTGCAGTGCCCTTCTCACTTCCGTAAGCTTGAAAGCCGAGAAGATGCGTGGTGAGGGCATCGCTAGCTTAAAGTCAAGACCCAGGGGCTGCACTCAGCTCCAGGATCTGCAGCACTTGAAGAAGTGCACTTCAGGGGCTACTTCCAGGGGCTTTCCCCAGCTCACAGGTCTGGACACAGCTTCACTACCTCCCAGGCCTTAGACATTCATAAGCCATCTGCAGGAGCAAGATGATGCTGACCCCAGGGAAGGATGAGGCAGATTCCTTGCCGAATAAAAAGTGAAGCACTGGATTCCTCAAGCTGGTTTAGATTTCTTGGGACAGTCAGGATTTCCATGTTCACCCCCACATTCCCCAGTGACCTCCAGCCCTGCCAATGTGCTCTGATGCTGAGGATTTTCACCAGTGCTATAGAAGGCCTAGTGCTAGGCAGTGCCTGGGACATATTCGGGACCCTGACGTGGAAAGCAAGTTCTATCTTGTCATCTCCCTGCTCACAGATCCACCTAAATAGTGACATTCATTATTGCATTCTGCTTGTGAAATGTGTTTGTTGAACAGTTCAATCCAAGGAGTGACATTTTCAGATTATGTGACATGTTTCAGCTATATTAAACATGCCTCAGAGATTTTTCTCTTCATGATGTTTGTTCTGTTGTCACTAACCCTGAAAATGACGGGCAGGCTCTCCTTTGGAGCTAAGATAGCAAATTGGGCTGTGTTTTATTCATCTGCCATTGCAGTTGGTTGCCATCTCATTATCCGTAGAGACAGACACATAACCCAGATGGCGAGTAGGCTTCTGCTTCTGCCTGCCAACTTCTGTGGCTTGGAGCAGCACGGAGAAGATTTTGCAGCTTCTGAGACCTGACTGGGAAATAAGTGATCAATTAATGATGCTTGCTGCGGCAGGGCGAGGAGAGGTAGCACCCCTGGCCGCAGGGGGCGCACAAAGCCTCCCTCACTTACTCTTCCAAGCCACCCCTTGCTGGTCTGTTCCCATTGTGTGACTGGGGAGCTGCTAGATTTCTCTTTCCTATGCTCACAGGGTACAGGCAGACAGCTGTGGGATTTAGGTGGCTGACACGGGAGAGTACCTGTCCAGAGCTGTTCCGTGGCCTGTATCTCCTGTATCTGTCATTTCTGTTAGGGACTTGCTGCATCTCGCACCAGTCAAGGTCCTCTCCTCCGTCCAGCTGGCATTGAGTCCTCCTGTTCATCCTCCTGCACTGTCAGTTTGTCTTCTCATTTGCATTTCCAGTGTTACCCTCAGCCACACCTTCATTATCTGTGTACAAGTGAAATGCTACTCTCACTTTCCTGCCTCCAAAGGGTCCCCTCTCCAACCTCTGTTTTAGCAAGGGAAAGGAAAAACTCCTCTCTTGGATATGATTTGCCTTCGAATCTATTGAAGGGTTTTAAAAAAGCACACACTGGCAGGAGAAACAGGGATGGAGCCTGGGAACCTGTAGTTCTGAGTCACTTCCTGAAGATTCTGAAGCGAGCAGCCCCAGGGGGACCTCTGCATCATCCACTCCAGGGGATCACTGGATAAGACCATAAAGTACAGGCTTCGGGAGCCCAGCAGCCCAGGCTTTCAGTCTGGATTTCATCCCATAGTGCTACGTGACCTTGTGCGTCTTCAGAGCATGCAGGGGTTTCCAGTAGGTTGTCGGAAAGCTGATGGGGAGAACGGATGAGAAGTGCACATTAGGCGCTTGCCATTCTTCTCGTTGTGGTTCTACAACAGGTGAGCTTGGACTGCCTTCCTGCTAAAAACAGGCTCCTGCCTCACATGGCACGAAGAGCGCCCATGTTGTCATGGCATCCGCGGGGCAGCCCTCTGCCTCCTGCGTGCTGCCATGTTGGACCCTTGCTGTGCACACCATGGTTTCTGCCGCTCATTTCCCACCTTGGTACCCTGTGTGTCTTCTATTGCAGAAACCAGAGTGTCTCAAGGCTGCCACATTTCTGTCCTGGGAAGAACCGTCCTGGGCACCTGAGGGTATCCTTGTCCTCCCTCCAGGAAGCTCTGGTCTCACCTTGATTTCACTTCTCCAAGTGCACCTCCCTCACTGCATTAGTCTCCTTGAAGTCATAAAAGTGGGGTCCTGCCCTTGCACTGTTCCACCCCGGGGATCCTGCATGAACGGAAGAAAGTCTCTGTCCTCAGTACTCACACTGTAGTCAGGAGAGGTATTATACAAAGTAAATATTTATGTTTTATCAGTTACCAGTATTCATGGTAAAGAATGAAGTATAAATTGTACACAGGCCAGTCAGGGAAGGCTTCTTTATGAGTTGAGCTTTAAGACCTGAAGGAAAGTGGTGATTGACCCATGGATAGGTGGGAAAAGAGCCACCCAGGCCAGAGGCACAGGAACATACAGCAGGGCTTTGAAGTCACAAGGTTACATTTGAGCTGAATTCCTGGGGCAGATATTTACCTTCTGTGCACCTGTTTCCTCATCAGAGAAGCCAGAAGGACAACCGTGCAAAGCTATTTGGGGGCTCTGTGAAGACCCCTAGAGCGCTCCTGCTGCTCCACAGCAGCATTCAGCATGCTGCTCGCTCCCTTCCCACTGCCCTCGTCCCTGTGCATTCCCAGAGCCTCCACACAGTGCTGAGTGCGGTGTCTGCTGTGCAGCACATGCTCACCCATGTGCGGATATGAACCGCGAAGGAGCTTGTGGCTGAAAGCTGCTCTCTCTTAGCAGGTGCTCCTCCTTGCCTCCTCCATTAGAAATGATGCTCGCATAACCAACCCGTGGCTGTCGCCAGTGTCGCTGTTAGCCTCAGAGGCACCAAGAGTGGGACAGGAGAGTGGGCAAAGCCTGAGCATGCAGACTCCACAGCCTGGGGGAGCGCTCTCTGCGGTTCCAGGCAATCGCCCTCCGGTTCCGTGATACTAACACAGAGCTCAGTAGTACCAGGGCTGATGAAGCACATTCAAGAGCCTCCCCGCAGCCTGCACTTTGTTTTCCTTTTTGCAACCAATGATGGAACCCACAGCCTTTGCACTAAACACATCCCCAGCCCTTTTTAACTGATTAATTAATTAATTATTAATTAATTTTGTATATTTAGAGAAACGTCTATAGGGACAAAGTGCTCAGGGTCTCACTACTAGATTGCACTCATAGTGATCTGCCTGTTTACAGACTCCCAAGAGCTAGGATTACAGATGTGCACCACCACACCCAGTCTCAATTTCTGTCTCAGTATGCCGCAGGGGTGGGGCCAGCAGGGCAGGCCTGGGGACGTTCATATTGAGACAAGGTCTTGCTAATTTTTCCAACTTGGGGGCTGGAGACATAGCTCAGTGGCATAAAGGCCTACCTGGCAAGGATAAAGTCCTGAGTTCAATCCCCAGCACCACAAAAAGAGAGAAAGAAAGAAAGAAAGAAAGAAAGAAAGAAAGAAAGAAAGAAAGAAAGAAAGAAATTTCCCAAGTTGGGATAGATGTGTAATTCTCCTGCCTCAGCCTTCCAGAGTACTAGAATTATAGGCGTGTCTCCCTTATGGTCTATGAAAGACTTAAGCTATACCAAGACGTCCAGGGAGGCACCACAGTCATTTTGCTACCTTTTATAGGCAAATTCTCCCCATGATTCCTCTTTCCAGCAGCCTTCTCTGGCCTTGTTTCCCCCGGTCCTTTTATCTTGTTTAGAATAAGAATATAGATACATGGTCCAGAGGCCCAAACTGTAAAGATGATGTACACTGAGGAATCTTTGAGAGTCTTTCTCCCACTCCTGTCTTCTCCTTCTCCTTCTCCTTCTCCTTCTCCTTCTTCTCCTTCTCCTTCTCCTTCTTCTCCTTCTCCTTCTCCTTCTCCTTTTTTTGGCTTTGGCTTTGCTTTTCAGAGACAGGGTCTTACTATGTAACCCAGATTGGCTTCAAAATCAGCAATTCTCCTGTTTTAGCCTCCAGAGTTCTGGGATTCAGAAGTGTGCCACCATGCCTAGCTCACTCCTGCCCCTTTATCCCCTGACAATTACTTTGTTTCTTCTTTCCTTCTAGAGTTTATTTATACAGATATAAGCCAAAAAGAATATTCATATTGTTTTATTTCCTTTCCTAAGATGAAAGTATGGGTACTGAATGTGTGTATTACTCTCTCTCTCTCTCCCTCCCTCCCTCCCTCCCTCCCCCCTCTCAGTGTGTGTGTGTGTGTGTGTGTGTGTGTGTGTGTGTG